>JASCZI010060484.1:2616-34067 GCA_036250425.1 Stylosanthes scabra
TGAAGCCCTCTATGATATCTGCTTCAGGACCCTTAAATTGACCACTCCTAGTTGTAAGTACCCAATGCTAAGCCTTTCATAAGTGGTAATTTGTTTTTAGCATATATGTTTTTTCAGTGTTTGGATTAAATTTGTGCACTAAACAATGAGAATTATTACTTTGGCTTTAATCCAGTATCCCTCGATGGGTTATTTATGAATGATCTGAGTAAGGTAGCTTGAGCTGTAAATTTTGTATGGGTTGGTGGAATTTTAATTACTACGTGAATAATGAATTTGATTTGCTCTATGTTTGGTTGGCTTGTCCTTTTGTGTAGTATTGTTACTCGGTAGTGATTCCTAAAATGTATAATTGTTTGTTGCAGTTGGTGACTTGAACCACCTGATCTCAGCAACCATGAGTGGAGTCACTTGCTGCCTTCGATTCCCTGGTCAACTCAACTCTGACCTCCGGAAATTGGCTGTAAATCTCATTCCATTCCCCCGCCTGCACTTCTTCATGGTTGGCTTTGCACCCCTTACCTCCCGTGGCTCCCAGCAGTACCGTGCATTGACAGTCCCAGAACTCACTCAACAAATGTGGGATGCCAAAAACATGATGTGTGCTGCTGATCCAAGGCATGGGCGCTACCTTACTGCTTCTGCAATGTTCAGGGGCAAGATGAGCACCAAAGAAGTGGACGAGCAAATGATTAATGTTCAGAACAAGAATTCTTCCTACTTTGTTGAATGGATCCCCAACAATGTGAAGTCAAGTGTCTGTGACATTGCACCAAGGGGACTTTCAATGGCTTCAACTTTCATTGGCAACTCAACCTCCATTCAGGAGATGTTCAGGAGAGTGAGCGAACAATTCACTGCCATGTTTAGGAGGAAGGCTTTCTTGCACTGGTACACCGGTGAAGGCATGGATGAAATGGAATTCACAGAAGCAGAGAGCAACATGAACGATCTTGTGTCTGAATACCAGCAGTACCAGGACGCAACTGCTGATGAGGAAGGGGAGTACGAAGATGAGGAAGAGGAACTTGATAATCAGATGTGAAGGGGTTATATGAAGTACTAAGCTGATATCTCCCTACTTATTGCATTTTGCACTGTGATGTGTAAGTGTGTTCTCCTACATTGAAGATTGTAATTAGTAGTATGTTTTGAGGGAAGCTGGCGATGGAAATGCGTATTTTCTTGCTCCGGTCTTGGGAAATAGAGGTTAAGTGGTAGTAGTGATGCGGCATTTATCCGTTTGTTCTATATTGGAGTTTGTTTGGTACTTATATCTTGCACATTGGATTATGTTTCTGTAACATTTTGCTATTCATATATGCGTGACCTTTCTCTGAATTCTATTCTTGAAACGTGTTTGCTAAAGCCTTTGTCTATTGATAGCATTTTAGCACATTTCTATCTTATTGTAAAGTTCAGAGGAGACAACTAATCGAATCCTAACGTACCGTGTGAATGACTATCGTAGTTTTGGTGAGAATTTTAACCCCATTTTTAAGTTTGGGTGGTTTCATGATATAGACAATTAAGAATTAACCATTTAACCATTTTAAAGGGAATAACATCGCATAAGGAAATTTGGAGCAGAAAGAGAGTGAAAATAACTTTTGCACATCGCATTTGGAATAGCATTTTGGTAATTTCCTTGTTCTTTAGGATTCCAAACATTTTAGTGAAATCCTAGTGATGGCAATGGTGATATTGGTGGTAATCTTGTGATGGCAGAGTTTTTTCCTTTTTTTGGTATAGGCAGGGTTTTCTTTTTCTTTTCAGTTATTTGTTTGGGCCATTGTGATAGCAGAGTCTTTTTGGTATTCTAACGGGGTCGAAGCCCAAAATAAGAGAGCTACAACTACTCAACTACTAACTGGGGTATGGGCCGAAAATTAATTACACAAAACGGATGTTGTTCTTAATAGATTATTGGTCCAGGAACTTGGAAGTTGGAAGACATAGAAATATAATAGTTATATACAATCAAGTAATTTTGCCAACCAAGCTCCTTATTCACACGCGCGTATTTTTCCCTCTTCTGTTACCACGTTTTTTTTTTCTTCTCTTCCGCGAGTTAAGAAGTGGAGAAGAACGATGATGACGGTAGCTACCACGATGACAGCGATAACAACGGCGGCGACGGCAGCGACTGCGATGGTGACGATGATGACAGTGACAAGAAGATTAATTAAGAGAAAAAAGGATGAGGAGAACCAGCAATAACAAGAGGTGGAGAAGTAGCAGCAAGAGGAAGAAGAAAAAGAAGATTGTGTTTGGGCAATCGTGATACCAGAGTCTTTATGGTATTCTAACGGGATCTAAGCCCAAAATAAGAGAGCTACAACTACTCAACTACTAACTGGGGCATGGGCCCAAAATTAATTACACAAAATGATGTTGTTCTTCATAGATTAATTGGTCCAGGAACTTCGAAGTTGTAAGACATATGTCTTAAGTGTAATACATGTTGAAAGTCCAAAGGAAAAAAAAAATAGATACCGTTTTATTTTTGGTGAACTTACACTTTTTTGGTGAACAAAAACAAAAAGAGAATGTAATAACTAATAATACATGTTATCACCAAAAGCATAAAATTTAATTACATATCACTTTATTTCGGGTAATCTAGGCTGATATTTCATATACATAGAGGAAATAATAGGATGGAAATCTCTTTAATACATAGTGGAATGGAGTAAAATGTAGAAATTATAATTAAATTCGTGCCAAGAATATATGTTATATACATGATATTTTAACCTTTTCTATTATAAAAATAAAGTCTTTGCTCTTATCTAAGAGTGTTATGCATGACCCCACTATTCCCATTGATAGACTTGTTCCAACAACACTACCTATAGTGTTTTGTCAAAAATGGTTAGGGTTGCAAGTCTATATGATCCTAAAGAGCGAATTATATTTCTCATTGTCATTGATGAGAGAGCTTCATTGGCGTGTAGCTACTCACCTAGTCATTCAAAATCTTCTTTTACATATATTGGTCCCATGCCCTGGAAAAAAAATTATACACACTTAAAAGTTAAAAGGAATGTAAAACTCTTTTCTATATGGCATGTGATTGCTCTTTCATGATCAAAGTTTTTGAGACACACATGTACCTCATCAAATATTTAGTAACTTTTATTTGTATCCCAAATTGCTTAACATAACAGGAGTTTCAAGTTGCTATATTGATTGTGCATGTGAACCTCTTACAAAATTTTTTAAGTGTTTAAATATGAAGCAACAAATCTAAAAGGACATACACGACAAAGCAATCAATGATGAATGAATGAGGATTGAGGAGTTAGCTCTTAGAACCCTGGGCATGATGATGGGCCCACCTAAGTGAGCCTCTTTACTAAACTTGTCTTGTCGGTACGCTTGGTGGAGTGGGTGCTGAGGCCCACAATACTTCCACAAGTCAATACATTGGATTTGATTAGGGGTGGCAAAGCGGGTAGCCCGCCCCGCCAAAGCCCACCAAAAAGTGGGGCAGGGCGGTTTCGCGGGTTCAAAATGCTAGCCCGCCCCGCCCTATGGCGGATTGACGGGCCCCGGCGAGTTATTGGTCCGCTCAAATTTGATTTTTTTAAATAAAAATATAATTAGATACATTAAAATAATTTAATAAATAATAATTTATTAAAAATCTAAATATAAATTAAAAATAATTTAATTTTTTAAATGTTTTTCATCAATTATTAATGCTAATAAAATTTTTCGTTGTAGTATACATTATCGAATTATTTTAAAATATAAAAAATAGAAATCTCAAGTTAATATTAAAATAACTATATAACATATAATGTATATAAGAATATAAAATAAATAAAGAAATAAAAATTATAATTTTTAATATTTATATATATGTATATATTTTGTAAATTAAAACAAAAAATACAAATACCTTGGCCCAGCGGGCCGGCCCACCCCGCTCCGCCAAAACCCGCCAATTCGGCGGTGTGGGCTTAGCGAGTTTTTTTAATTTGACGGGTTTAAAATCCTAGCCCGGTCCGCCCTTTCTGACGGGTTTGGCCGACGGCCCGGCGGGTTCGGCCCGTTTTGCTAGTCCTAAATTTGATTGTCTAACAATTAATTAATATTTATTTGTTTTGGTTTGTTTTATGAGTAGTATTACGGAACCAATATTAGGGGACTAATAGGGAGCCAATGAGTGTAATTAGGGAAATAATATGTGGTAAAAGAGAAGAGAAAAAAGAAGAAAAAAACTTATTAATCATTTATTAACTAATAAATTATAGACTCCTTAAATTTTTTCTTGTTTTATTTGATCTCCGTCACCATTTTGTTTTAATAATTTAAGTTTCCCTTCATTAGCGAAAGTTTGGATAAGAATTAAGATAAACATTAAGTGTATACGTGGCTAATGGAGTGCACATGTTAATTATTATTTTTTTTAACATAATGAATGAGGAGAGACACTTATTGCTTCTTTAGAGTAATCAAGAAAGTGATGGAAATTCAAATTTGATTCCCTGAGGAATAAGAACGAGTTTTATGAACTTTTTAGGTGCTTTTAAAACAGAGATTGTAGGGGAAAGATTTTTCCTTTGCTGATGGGTAAAGACTAAAGATATAGGAAGATATTTTGCTTTTTTTTTTTATCACTTTCATCAAATTATTATATGTATAAAACATATAAAAGTAAATTTTACGTAAAAGTGTCATATTTTTAAAGTGTTACTAATAACCTTGAATATTTAAATACCAACCTATTCAAAAGCGCGTGTATATATATATATATATACTGCTTCGCTATTGGTGGCTATAAATGGCTATGAATTGAGTGGCCAATGGATGAATGCCATGTGATTATGAACTAGTTGACTACATTGATCTCATTAGTTTGCAACGGTGGTAATTGTCATGATATTTATCGCATGGGCAATTTTGTAGTGAGGGGTTAATGAAGGTTAAAAAGCAGAAAGGGTTATCCTTGAAGAATACTGGCTGGCGGCATATGAGGGAAAACGAATAAGGATGTATAATGTATTGACCGTCACGTATGGTGAAGGTTATTGATGATTGAAAGGATAAAAATAGAAAGTAGTGGTCATTGAGGTACCCAGTTACAGAGCAAAAGAGGGAGGAGCAGGTGGTGGGTGTGGTGGTGAGAGGTGATTGTATTGACCATTGTATGGTGGTAGTAATGGAAAGGGTAGGAGCAAGAATAGAGTGGCTACTAGAAAAATAGCTTTGCATAAGGATAAGAGCTGGGGAGCAAGAGACGGAGGAGCAGGTGACGGTTGGGGCTGCATCAAGGTGGCATTTGTGGTGCTGGGAGGTGGAAAGGGACGATGCAGGTGGAAAGGGATATGAACAATACATCACGATTTGGGGAGAAGCTGTCTGGTCAACAAGTCCAAGATCCACTTGTCAATTTCACAATGGGTTACACCTCATAGCCACCGTAGCCACCTTATTACATAGGCACCATATTATATATATATATAGCTTTTAAAGAATCATAACAAATTATTACAATTCTCATATCTTTCAGAGATAAATAAAAACAGTTATATTATAAATAAAATTTTAAAATTAAATAATAAATAGATAAACAAAATGAGAATTTATTTTACAAATATTTATTATTTAGAAAACACTCTTTTTTAAAAATGGAAGAGAAATTCAGTTTTAAAACAAAGCAACTGTGATTTACTTGGTTGAGGCATTTAATTTTGGATATAATTGTGAACTGCATGAGCTAGCTATAAAATTAGACCTTAATTTGTTACCGGGGAAAAGAAATAATGCTAGCTATTCATTAACTATTTATCTTTACACCCATGAACACATCAAGATATAATAAGTGTAATTTACATTGTCAACTCACCACTTTTCTTTCTTTCAATTGCATGCATTCTAACTTTTATTTGCCTTTCTTTACATTTCTTTTAATTATTAGCTAACTATTTCAGTTCATTTAATATTTTAATTCACCTAACTGAAGTGCAGCAAAATAAAATAAAATAAAATGTGTGATTCAAAATCATTGAAATGGAAGTAAAAAAAGACACGGGAATCTCTCAAGCATTCTGTGGATTTTTTTTCTCAGAATTCAAAGACAAAAGTAACAACGTCACTTTTAATTTAATTTACATATTTGTATTTATCTTGTTCTAATTTTTACAACACTTCCCATTTTCGTAGCATTGAAGTTTTCTTTCCCTACGTTATTAGCTTTCTAATCGCAGGTGTCAAAACTCAAAAAGCAGCAGCATGCATACTTTTATGAAGATAATATAGATTAAATAATATATGAGAATTGAACTATTTTTTAGTCTTTAGTTGTGTATATATTTTATTAAACAATGGAATTTTAATTTTTTTTCACCTAAATATATAACTACTTATTGCACTAAACCTTTACCTAAATATAGAAAGCCTTATCCTTATATAATAATAAAACATTATTACATTATTATTAATCTCTGTTTTAATTTTGTATAAAAATTCATCATCATGTGGATATAAATGTCATTGATGATGTAACTGAATTCTACTAAACTCTTACTTAACAACCAACTACTACTATTGACGTGTGGTAAAAGCACTAGTTATTGGTATTATATATTGAATTAAACTAAAACATACATGTGGCAGATAAATCCATGCCCCTTAACAAACTAACTAAGTAGGTTAGTAATGTATTTCGTACGTACATTAATGCAATCCTAACTTTCCCTTTTTTTGAAAATAATCACTTCAATTCTCTCATCCCTCAACACGTATGTTGGCTACACACAACCGTATTCCTTTTTTATGACCAAGTTTGGTATTGAAATAATGAATATGCTCAATACATCTACGACGTCACAAGTCTACAAAATTATAAAAATACATTTATAACACATACTTTTTCTCCGCCTTTTCATATATAAGGCAAGTACTATTATCAAGATATAAAAATCATTTTCATATATAAAAATTTAGTTTTTAGAATAATACTTAAAAAAAAATAGCAACACATTTAAAATATGACGTTTTTATACATATTAAAATTTAATTAATTAATTTAATATCTAATGATTAAAATGAAAAAATTTTATACGAAAATACTTTTAAAATCTTTATTGAAATATTTACCCATATATATTTGACTTGATTAAATTTATGGTTAAACTATGCAAGGACATGTACTACTATTCTAATTTTTTTTTCTATAGTAAGTAAATTATTCAGTATAAATATTAATTGATATAAAGATGAGAGATTCTCTTGTAGTATAAATTTTATTTTTTATATTTTTAAAAATTAAAGTATAATATAAATATAAATCCTTATGTATTTTTAATAAAACCTATATATATATATTATTTAAATATGTATAGAAAAAGTCGTATCTATAAAATATTCAATCATGCTTTATCTGGCAAGCATATAAGGTAAACAGGTCACAAGTCACGGATTAAGACCACACAACCAAAATGAGAAGGTCCTATTATGACTCTCTAAAGTGCTCAAAAAATTCCTAATTAATTAGATGATGGGAGCATCATATTAGCATTTCATTATTCTGTTTTCCTTCAAACAACGTCAACTTCCTTTATTACGTGAATGAAGTTCTTTGTCCATATATCATAGTAAAGGGAAGATTTAGATTTTGATTGATTTTATTTTTAACATTTTGCCAGAGTAAAACTAAAGAAAGATATAAATGAATACACGCGTAAGCGCTATTGAAAATTATTTTTCTTTATTTTCTAGAGTAAATGTTAGATAATTAACTTTTATAAATTAATATTAACATTTTTTAATTATTTTATTTTTAAATTATAAATTTTTAACCTTAAATTCTAAATTATAAATCTAAATTCTAAAATTGATTAATATTACCTAATTAAAAGCTATTTCCTATACTTTCTCTATTTTTTAATGATAGAAACATTTTAATGCTTTCATTTATTTTTCCAATATATGTTTTCATTTTTAAAATATTTAACCATTGACTTAGAAAAAACTTCTAAATATTAGTGATAATAAAATTTCAATTTTAATTTTAAATCTATATTGTATTGATTTAAATGGTAAAAAGAATTATGTTTTCAATAATACGATTTAGATACCGATAACAAATCAAATAACTTTATATGCGTACATACTATAATTAAACTTTCTTACAATTAACCTGATTATGGTGACTTTATTATTCAATTAATAATTTACATTTTGCTGTGCTTAATTATTAGTTTTTCTATTTGATTTTGGAATTTGTTAGTACTTAGTGGGGGTAATATAAAATAAATATATATATAGGATATATAAGACAAATTGTTGGAAGGCTTATCCTAATGCAATGTGGTATGATATCTTCATCTTTCCGTCATTTGGTTGCCAAGTGTACGATAGAGTGAGATTTTTTTGGAATGAAAAGTTGCTTTGCAATTGCATTGTCCCTTTCCTTCAAATACCAAATCACACACTCGCAAATATATTATTCATTTAAATATATTTAAAAAAAAAAGAAAAGTATAGATAACAATAATTTCAAACCAATAAATTAACTAACAAAAAATAAAATATTTATAACCACTATTAATAGAATATCTATAATAAAGATTATAAAATATCCAAAATCTAAAATAGCTATCAACTAACTTTAGAAACAGAACATTGGAAACCTAGAAACAGAATATCAAAAACATAAAAAAATAAAACATCTAATTCAAATTATTGACTGATGTTGGCTGAATTTTTATTGATTACTTAGCATTTCTCTTTTAAAAATAATTTAAACCTCTGAACTTTCTTAACTTATAAAATAGAGGTAATATATATATATATATATATATATATATATATATATATATGGCAAGGTCTTTGATGAAGATATTAATGTATTTTTAATTGAAGATATTGGATCTTAATTATTGATTTATGCTATTAAAATCTAATGCGTAATTAATGCTATCATTATAAAAGAAATAAATTTCTAAATATGGTAATACTTAAATGTCTTTATTGTAGAATTTTATATATATATATATATATATCGGTAATGCTACATGTACACCTCTTTTTGGTGTACACCTCCAACCAAGTTCCAAACAAACAGATTTTTATATATACAACGAACATGTTTTCATAGTTGACACGAACAGATTTTAAAACTTGTTTGTTTGCTTTTAAAAATCTGTTAGTTCTAGTAGTAAAATTCTGTTCATGCACGAACAGAAATCTATATATACAACGAACATATTTTATAGTTGACACGAACATGTTAAAAATCTGTTCGTTATAGTAGTAAAAATCTATTCGTTTAAGACTTGGTTAGAGGTGTACACCAAAAAGAAGTGTATACCAAAATTAATTCTATATATATATTCTTAATATTCCTTCTAAATATTAATTAATCAGAGAAGAATTGATTAATTAAGAATATGTAACTTGTATTCTCTTTATTAGTATTAAAAAAACAAATATTTGTAAATTTAAGTGGGCAGTGTGGAGTGAGACAAGAAGAGGAATAAGAAATTTTAGAGTGTGCGTCAAAAACAATGATGGGGGCATTCCTTCTTTTTGTGTCGAGTATTGGCTTCTTCCTTTCAGAATTGAGATTCTATGCCGATGCCACTCTCTCCAAAAGAAAACCCAATCAAGAATAAATCTCAAATGTCGGCTATAAAATAATGCCTCTGAAAATCAAAATTATATCTTCATTACATTGCTGGTTATATATATATTTTTGTAGATAATATACCACCATTCTAATCATATCAATTTTTTGTAGAAGTTTAATATTGTGATTTTTTTAAGGGGAAAAGTTTAATATTGTCATTGTTTACTATTTAGTGATTGAATCAATTGACAATCACTATTTTTTCCCAAACTGAATTTATTAATTCAAAATCTATTTATTAAGTCAAGGTACATTAGTTTCTGACAATTACTATTTTACTTCTACAGTTCTACGGCGTCGTCTATGAAGATTTTGTATTTGTGACTTTGTGCAATGAATCAAGTAGGGTCATATAAAGCTCACAAAAGCATTTATTAAGTCTTCATTTTTCAAAAAGAATTAAATATTGTTTTTATTATGCAATTAATGGAATTCCGAGTTGTGTAGCAAGTAGCAACTATTCGGCAAGGATAATAAATCAATTGATAATACTGACAATTTAAAATTAAAAAATTGTGCTAACATATGTCCCAAACATACTAGTTAAAGTTGCTTATCTTAAAGAGTATTTGTATTCATTTTTTTATATAATAAATATTTTAAAAGGTAAATTTTTTAAATATTTTAAAACAAACTTTTAACATTTAATAATTAATAACTTAAAATTTTACCTAAAGATTAAAGAACAACATTAGAATAAAAAAAGGACGGTCTTACACAGGGTTATGGCTAAGTGCCTTCAATAATAATAAAATAGCATCAAATTAATATTGATTATAATTGAAATTTAATTTTCATGCACCGTCAGTATAAAAAAGTTTTATAAATATTCAATTAGATATTATCACATAATCAAAAGTAATTAATTTTCAAACTTATTATTTCTAAAGTCATATAAATACATAAATCTGATTGAATGACTATGTATTATACAGTCAATGCATCAAAATTAAACTCTTATAACTATATATAAAATTTCACCGAACTATTAAGTCTTAATTAATAGCAGCGGTCAATTTTGGAACATTTGTTTTGCATCCCAATTCCCAAGTGGACGTGGCGGCGTGACAGAAAATCTAGCATAAACAAACAAAGAATCTTCACCAAATTTACCATTAAATCAAGGAAGGAAAACGAATAAAAGAAGAAAACGTGAAAGAAATAAAGAAAGGAGAAATTGAAAAGAAGATACAAGGAAGAAGAGGTAGGTCAAACTGAACAGCGATTTTTTTTTTAATTTTATTTTATGGCAATACTATCCATTGTGTTGTTTTGTGAAACCGGCAAATCAAATCAATATCATAAACCACTCCTAAAACATTGAATTAGTCCGTATTTGAAGCAAGGTAAAAAATTTAAACTTAAAATTAAAATAGAAACAAAGAATAAAGAAAGTCAAGCCGACTAAAAAAAAAGGAGCTCCAACTTTTGCACGTGCTTTTCTCTATCTGCTTGAGAGTCAGTCATATTAGTCATATTCATATTCATACCATTCAATTCCTTTTAAACTTTTTTTTTAAAAAAAAATAAGAAAGAAAAGAAAAAGATGGAATATTCAACCATGGCAACAAATAACAATGAACAAAATGTCCAATGCCTTTCATCAAGGGTCGCCCCCCCTTCATCCTTAATTCCATATTCATGTATTCTATTCTGTCCAACCAAACCGCTAAAATAAATAAAAAGAGATTTGACTTTGACCACTGAGTTAGTTAGTTTAGGATGGATGCATGAAACGAATATCGTTAAAAAAAAAAAAGAAGGGATACTCATTAAAACTCTCGGTAATTAAATCAAGAATTTATGCTATTGTATTCAAAAAGTGAAAAAAGGACTAAAAAGTAATATTATTATTGCAAATTGGAATTGTTCTAAATTCTAATGCTAATTACATAATCACATCTAAATAGTCTACGAAGGGAAGTGTAGGTGTGGCATGCACTTCTCCAATAGTCTATACTAAGTTATATGTGATGTAACTAAAGAAAATGATGAAAACAATAAGATTTTTTTGTTATAGACAAACATTTTGATTGCAAAGTTAGGGACCCTCATCCAAATCCAAATCCGAATCTTGGATTTAACAAAAATTCCTATGTACCGAAAATGTGATGTAACTTAAAAGGAAATAAACAATGTCTTGACTCTTGAGAGTTTACTTCCCCTCTGAGAATGAAACAAGTCTATGATCCAAGTACCAGAAGAAATAATGGTGAATTGGATTTGTTATTCTCTACAGTCAAAGGGTGCCAAGCTCTGAATTGCTGAAAGAATGTTATCATCCATCTCCTTCTACCTTCGCCCGTGGCCCCACTGCCGGCCGCCGCGGTTTCCGGATTTGAGCGGATTTCGATGGACAACTCCTTGCTTTGGGATATCATTCAATTCCATTACTTGTATGGTTCGTTGCCTCTTAGCTGCAAGCATCATACAACACTTTCTTGAATCACTTCACTGTGCTAATAACTATATCAGGTGTCTAAGTTCTAAGCCAAATCCTAAGTAGACACAGATTCAGAAGAGAAATGACAAACCATTTTCGGCTTGTTGATATCGCTCCTGAAGTTTCCTCTTAGCGACTTCTAGCTTCGCAGAATCATCCAAGCACTTTGATTTCTGAAGCAAGGGAAATGGTTAGACACACCTAAAATCTGTCAAGTTTTACAAATGTGTGCAGAGATTTTTTACTTACATCTTGCTGCTCAACCGGAGGCTTCCTTGTGACTGTACCGTTATTTACTTTTTGCTCCGGCTTTGGCTTTGGCTCGGCATTGCTTTTTCGCTGCATGCTTGACTTTGGTGGTCTGCCAGGACCAGAATCACCGGTTGCTGCTCTACTTGGCCTCACAGCGGGCTCAGTTCTCTTGGCAACTCCGTTGTTCGTCTCATTTGAAGCTTGTGATTTCCTCTTTTCTACATTTTGGTTGTCCATTGATGGCTTTCTGCCATTTTCTCTGTTCTTGAATTGCCCACTTTGTCGAGGATCTGAAAAACAAATCCCGATTGATCATCAATCTAAAGGCGCGGGGAATTCAAATACAGAACCGAAGAGCGAAAGCTAGAAAGACTAAACATAAGAAATTGCAAAATGAACTCACTTCCATCATCATCCATGCCGTCAAAGAACTTTACATTGTCCAGATACAAGACATACAACAAAGGGAAGTAGAAAAATAATCAGTTTCAAGCAATCATAGCCTTCAAAATATAAGTTGAAGAAAGGAAGAAAAGTGAGGGACAGGTAAAATACCTGTGAGAGTTCTATTGAACCGGTTGCAGATAAAAGGAAAGCTGCATCATCCAAAGGAGGTGATGGAAGTCCTTCCTCTTCATCAACAACTGATGGATTTACTGAATCTGGAGTGCCTTCTGATCCTACAAATATTTAGTAAAACCGAATTCAAGCATGAATCAGAGTTCAAAACACACAAAAGATCAAGCTAGACAAATGTTTGATACCTTCAATAGCAATGGTAGCAGTAGCATTGACCCACTCATCTACCATTCCTTTCCATTCACTGTTAAGCAAGAAAAAGAAATTATTAGCTCGCATAATTGTTCGGTATGAAAGTGAATTCTGCAATTACAACTAGTTAATCTTAGTTTGCTACTACCATGAGTCATTTGCCTATGTAAACATCTTATCATAGATTGAAAGATAACATCAAATTGAGCACAAGTACTTTACTAAGGAACAGGTCAGATGATTCATTTTTAGTTTCATACACCTACAATTGTAAACTACACTGATTATCAAAATCCATGGATGGCAAACAAAACTCTAATAGAAATAATCCATACTCGATAAGCTTTCGTGCGAGTTGACGGATATCCTTTGAAGCATGCTTTCTAAGAGGAGTAACAGCCTTTCCAATCTCAGTTGCCTGGCAAAGGTGATTCCCAGAATTAGAGAACTCAGCAACAAAATAAAATGGTGCGCTGTTGAAAGCAAGAACAGATTGCAAATCAAGGAATGGTTGAATTCACAAACCTTGAGACAATCAACAGTGAGTTCCATCAGTTGCAGTCTCCTCAATGACTCAAACAGCACTGCATCTGACTGTTTGCACATAAAAAAGCCAGAATGAATCAGGGAACTCCATAGAACACAAAAAGAACCTTAAACACTTGTTCATAACAATAAAACACACCACCACCAAGAAAGTCAAAGGACTTACAAAATCTCCTCAACAAAGGATCAAGAACTGATCAGTGAGGAACTAGTAAGAAAAGATTTATACACACCTCTTCTTGATGGTTATGGAGAATGCCTCTGATCCTCAAGACCTCGTCAAAAAACTGAGACTGCTCTTCAATTTCATCAGTCAATGCCTCAGCTTCACCAAAGCTATAATTGCTGAGGACCTTGTTGACATCCATGTCATCAATATCATCCCTCGAGCTATTCACCTTGCTCTCTTTGCTTGCCCCGTTATCACTCTTGAAGGCACCATTATCATCGCCACCACCGCCATCAGCAGCATCCACGGGGACAGAAAGTTCAAGTTTGTCACAACCTGTGCATCTTGTCATCTTGCAAGAGAAGAGCATCACGGCTATACGGTCCCTCCTGAGGCTAAACTCCTTGGGGCAATCAGAAGCGGCCACCATGATGGCATGGTCAATTATCTCAAATATATCGGAGGAAGCTGAACAAGACCTGAAGTAACTCCTCCAGCGATCCAGTGACTTCATGGTGCTGATTCCCAAACAAACCCTTCAATCCAGATACACAACACCAATGTAACAATAGATAAATATCTCCCCCTATTTTTCTTACTCTTGCTGTGGTTGATCCTTGAGTCCTGTAAAAGGTGAATTATCTGGTGAGTACAGTGAGGATTTTATTCAACAATCAATGCTCAAAGTTTGCAAAATAGTTATATTGTGATTAATGGGGGCGGTGGCGTTGATTTGGCAAGATTGGATTATTGGATTGGATTGGATTTTAATTGTTAGGGAATAGATAAGATACCGGGATTTTTTTGTTGAGGAAGGAATTCAGCAGTAACAGAAACAAAATAATGAAAAAGAAGAAACCAACACACACGTTAGTTATTGTGTACATGAGTATATCATGACAACGCCGTGTTCGTGTTCGTGTGTGTTGTTGTTTCAGGTTTTTTCTGGCGTTACAGACCAAAACCTCAACACAGAGAAATATACCCCTTTTCTTTTCTTTTTTTTTTTTTAATTAATTGGCATAGAACAAAAAAATATAATAAAAGCAGGTAGGAAAGAGAGCGAGATTGAAGGGGGCGAAAAATCTGATAGGAAGAAAAAGAGAGGAAATTGTTGGTAAGAAATCTGTGTATGTTAATCTACCTATTATGTGTTGATTTGAAATGTTGTAAGAATCTGTCTTGTTGTTGCAGACAATGTTCTTGTTAAGAAGAAGAAGAAGGCTTAGCCCCTAGAGAGAGAGAGAGATGTGCTTTGCTTTGACTTGATCAAACAAACACAACAATGGCTCAGAAGCAGAAAAGAGAGAGAGAGAATGTGTATGTTAATGTTTGTGCGCTCTTTTCATCTCCTAATTTAATTATTAAAAATAAAATAAATAAATAATATATTTGTTTTTTTTGTTTTGAGAAAGAAAAGTAAAAAAAGAGTGGAGGGAAGGAGGAGGCATGGAATTGTAAAAAGTAGGTAATGAATGTGGTGCGATATAGATAGACTCGACTGCCCATTTTCGCTGGACCCCACTTAACTCGTTCACTCACTGAGTCTCTCACTCGCTAACACACCTCCTTCTGTTTCAATTTTCTTTCCTCCGCCTGCCTACTCATGCTAACGTCTTTTGTTTTCCGAATAAAACGGTTATTTATTACAACACAACAACATAAAAATAAAAATAAAAAAACATTTTTTTATTAATCACTTCAAAAATTAATTTAACTATAGGTTCAATTTTTATACACTATTTGAATAGGTTATGAGAATTACTAATGGAAGTGCCAAAGATAAATTGATAAATAACCTGATTTATGTAATTAACCTGAGTTAGCACGATTATTTTAGTGGGAGTTTTGAAATTCTCTAACTTTTCTTTTCTTGATCAAATAATAAGTAAAAGTTATTCTTATAAAACAGGAGTTAAAAAAAAAACTTCTTAAGAAAAGAATTGTATGCCAACCATAAGTTTAAAAAAAATCTATTTTTTCGATCACACTTAAATTCAAGATTTCTTACCATAAACATAATTTCATACAAACTACATTTCATCAATAAAAAAAAATTATTCTTGTATATTTTGACGCATTTATTTTTTTTTAATAAAAAACAAAAAAACTCCCCACAATAAATAAAGCATATTAGAAATAAAAAATAAGGTACTCAAACACAAAAAAAAAAAAAAAAAATACGACATAAAGAAAAAGAAGAGTGCTCAGTTCAACACCACACAGTATTCTAATTATGTAATAATCAAATTTCAAGATTCGTCTACACAATCATTAAATGAATTATCAACTGATTATAGAAACTAAAACATACATTAAGCACTACCTTTTAAGACTGAGACTTTGGTCAATCATTGAAAAGAAAAAAATATAGATATTGAAGACGAACCTGGGAATGAAAGGAGAGTGTGATCGTTCTTGCTTGGTTTGTATAAGAATGAATTTATGGAAAGCACTTCAACAATAGGATTGTGAATAGTTTCCAATTTGGGTGTGTTTAATCCGTAATTTATACTATACTAATATAGTAAGAAATAGTGACGCGTAAGTCAGTTAGTAAAAATTAAAATTGTGATCAAGACCGTATCTAAAAATTTTGAGAATATCTAGCTAAACATTAAATTTGAGTTTGAGAGTATCAAGACCGTATCTTTTTTTCTAGGACCTTGATTTGAATTCCCAAACAAGAAAATGTTGAAATTCGGAAGCTAAGCTAAGCTAAATCCTGATTTATTAAGCCAATTCTCATTTTCCAATTCTCATCCAAACTCTAGCTCCTTTCAACCCTTGAAAATAGCTTAATCCAATTAGGCAGTATATATATTTCAAATTTAATTTACTTCAATTCAAATAACAAATATTATACACTTTAATTCAAAATCACGGTACAATTGAAAGGTTAGTTGGACATTATTGCTGAAATTGTTAGTTTTTATTTTATTTCAGAATATTTGGAGATTATTTGAAATAAAGGAAAATTAAATTTGAGAAAGATATTTTAATTGAAAAAAAAAAAAGAAGAGAGCGAGAGACATATTCATAGGAACTCCTCAATAGAGATTCACTAATTATTGATTCAAGTAAATTTTTGAATTTGTTTTAGAGTAATAATTAAAATTTAAAAGTCCTAATTTATTTGATTGGTGTGTTCCACTTCCATGATATTAGGATTAGGATAATATATATTGTAGGTCATTTAGAAAATGATAGATTGGCATTATTGGATATAATCTAAATTAGATTTCTTACCTATAATGTTAGACATAAGGAATTGTAATTAGGGGAAGAAAGAAAGATAATGGGGGGACACGTCATACGTAGTAGAAATGGGTAGGTGGTGATCATGGAAGTGGCCATAATCTTGTATGTGCCCACATTCTCCTTCTCATTTTCTCAGATCATTTTATCTACGTCACTCACTGCGTATGTATATATGCCTTCATGCCTTGCCTCTATTTTTTTAATATGGGGCAATACAGCAAAATGCACAAATATGGGAATTTTTTATTTTTATTTTACCAAAACATGAGAAGCAATTTCTAAAGAAAAAAATCTAAGAGGAAAAACCTATAGTGTCAGTTATATATTTTTTAAATTTATTTTTCAATTAATAAAAGTAAATACCAATTTTCATCATACAATTTCGTTAATTTAATGTTTGATATATATATATATAAAATAATTTTACATACGTATTAAATTATATAAAGTTGGAACATTATTTCAATAAAAATAATTATATTTTATATTAATGATATAAATGTTTATAAAAAATAAATATAATTCAACAACATATACAACTTTTTATACGTATTCAGCAGATTAAATTTAAACTCACAATTTCATTAAAAAAAAAAAAAAACCAATACAAATAAAAAAGTTGTAGTGATGACGTCGCTTCGGTTCTGTAATGTTTTTGCAGAAGAGGCTACACACAAAATAAGGTTCGTTGAATTTGTATAGTTTTGTGCATTCCACAGTTTCCACTTGCATGATCAACCCAGTGATGTGTTCCAATCTAAAATTGTTGAGATTATTTAATGGAATCAGATAATGTTGCAGTGCATGCAGGTATTGCCATTGAGAATCAATTCGGGTTTAATAAGTTTTGTACGATGATGGGGTGTGGAGTTTTTATCCATCTAATTCTTATGGTTTAAATAGTTATTTCCATTTTGTACATTTTTTTTTTATAAATATGTAACGTGGCCATTTTGTTATCATATAACATCTCAGTGTGTTGCAGTGGTGAGTCTTGTTTTGTTCTTCATAAATCGGAATGAGCATCTTATTAAATATCCAACATCATCATCAACGATATTCTTTATTTCTCATATCCTACATATCTTGCGTAAATCAAAGGCATCAAATCTTTTTTTTTTCCTCTTCTAAGATTATTCATTCATATCCAACATAATTACATACATGCATGAGGTATTTACCAAGTTATATTCTCAGTTTCTAGGAAAATGACTTTTAAATTGTTTTAACATTTTACCGTTACGGTCAGTAACTTTTTGGTAAGAACTAAAAAGGAAGCTTGTATGTCCTTCTTACCAGGAATATGAATATCTGAGAAGAAGAAAAAGGGCAAGCTAAGCCGTGGGGAATTTTCCTGCATAAATTAAGAAAACTAATTAGAATAATATTAGTTACTTTTTTTGGAAAGTGGGAAGAATCAGGTAGATCCTACCTAATTATGTTTTTTTTAAAAGATTTTTTTACATTTATGATAGGTAAATATCTTTTATTTTTTTAGGATGTAATTAATATGTGCCCTTGACACATGATAAGCTTATTATTAATAACATTTTTTAAAAATTGATTTTTAATGAATACAAAATAAATACATTAAAAATTTAAATTTTTTGTATTTCTAATAAAATTTTTCTCAATTTATAAACTTAATATGTGTGGTTAGGCATATGATAAGTAAATTTTATTTTTTATTGTTCAGTTTTAGTAGTAAAATTTGTATCCTTAATAGAAATCTTTAACAAGTTGCAATGTTAAATTTTAAATAATACTAAATAATTAATTATTAATACAATTTTTAAACTTTAAAATGAACCAACCTACATTAAACTAATCTTCTTTAAAAAAAACCTACATTAAACTAATTTTTTCAAATATAATTTTTTGTGTGTGACACTTTTCAAATATAATTTGTTGACCATAAAAAATTTTACCCGTTAAAAACTAATAAAAAACCCATAAATGTTAAAAACCAAAAGATAACAAAAACGGAAACAGCATAATCAATTTCGAGCATAATTAGATAAGTCCATCCTCTAAAAAAGAAACAAATTTTGGTACTTAATTTGTTTATGGAAACTATTTTTTTGTAATCTATTTATTAAGAAGAAAAAAAAAGAGAAGCAGGAGAAAGTGAGTTTAGCGTTGAAGGATAGGCGACGAAAGCAACGTGGCATGGGCTTATCCGTTTATAATGAATATTATTATTATTATTATTATATTAAAATTGAATAGCCATATTTTATCGCTTCCAATTTCCGAAACAACCAAAACACCATGCCCCCACGAGGAACATGCCATTCATTCTCATCCATAAAAATATTAATAACTATTTCCCTCTATTAAACAAATAAACATCATTTTCTTCCTACTCCATTCACAACATTTCAATCAGTCTTTCCCAATTTCCTTTTCTTATTAGCTATACCAAATCTTCTCGATCTTATATGATTACTGAAAGGAAGAGTAAAAGAACTTAATGAAAACTAAAATCTATAGATAGGTTACCTTTATACATATTATTAAATTAAAATTTTTTATATTTATTTAAACGAATAAGTGATTGATATAAATTAATTATTATTTAACCTCTTATAATTGAACAACATTATGATGAATGAAATGATATGGTAAAATGGTAAACTAACATAAGAGGCGACAGAAACGTGAATCACAATGAAAACGTTAAAAAACAGCTTGTTTTCGTAATTGTTACATTAAACAAACACCAAACACAAGGAGGTTTAAAACGCGGCACTTTTTTTTAACTTAGACGAAAAATCACATAAATATGATTAAATAATTTATGTATAAAAAAATTAAACATTTTAATATAATGTATCTTAGTATCTCAACTAGTATTTTTATATGAAGATTATTGTTGTAACAGTTTTTGTGGGAATAGTGACTCAAATTTATTTTTGATATATCCAGATCCATAATGTGGGACCCACACGGTGGTCACATGAAGACCAGACCGTGATTTTCTGTTGGCAAGCTTTTACGTTTTCAAATGTCAACTCAGCGGAATCCGACGGCGGAGGCTCAAACGTGGGACCCATCTACAAAAAAGTCAAACGCGTCATATCGGTCAATACTCCATACTCAATAGTCAATACTCAACCAGAGACTTCTAACTCCGCGTTATCTATTTGAAGATCAACAATTTTAAGTTCTTTCTTTTTTCCCCTTTGAGGTAAGAACACCGGCAAAGTATTAGAATGATATGATGAAATTTACATCAAGCATTGACAATCAATAATAAAAAGAATTAGCGATGAACTTTTAATTAAAGTGGGTTGCCAATTGGTTACTTGGTTATATATGATTAGATTCAGGTCGCATTAATTTTTAACGAAAGAGAGAGTGATAAGCAAGTTTATCTGTTTTGCCTAACAACCCTATAAATGAGAATGAAGATGTGGCCATGCGTATCTCCATTTGTTAGGTTCAAACATGCTATTAGTTAAGGTAATAATTGATCAACACAAGATAACTATATAACTAGTTAGGGAGATCATTTTCATTTTCTTAGTTAGACTTTATAACTTGCACGCACTAACTTAAACTTTAAACCATTGTAAGCATTTTGTAACATAGTGAAAAGTTAATTTCCCATGAGTAATGCTAGGAACCAACGTTAAGAGATCAATAAAGAGCTAATAAGTGTAATTAAAAAAATAGTGAGTGATAAAAGAAGAGAGAAAAAGAAGAAAAAATGATATTGACTCCTTATTGTGTCTCTAATGTTGGCTTCCAAGACTTTCTCATTTCGCAATTAATTTGTATAAATAAAATGTTGTAATTTAAAATACTATTGATTGTTGGTGTTTCCTGAATTTCTATTTTTGACTGCAACATAAAATTGTTGCTACCATTTTTATTTGGTGTTAGGGGGAGGGGGTTTTGGGTCGGTGTTGGGGGATAAGGGTGTGTTTCAATTTGAGCCCCACGTGGGGTTGTCACCTGTTTCCTTCATGTCCTAGACATGTAATTACAAATTAAGCCCTAAGTCTCTAACCACTCTTTTCTTGTCTCTTCTATGTTCTAGATCCACTTCTTCTTTTTTATTCTACCCATTGGTTTTACTATCATTGACACTGAAACTTGAACTTGAATCTTTCTTTTGTTTTCTAATTAATTTCTTGTTTATAAAGTTTAATCACCGAGCTTAATCATCTTTAATTTTACCACTCTGTTTTTCTTTGCCTTCAACAACAGCAAAGCCACTTTATTAGTATGTCTTCTTGTCTTAAGCTTTTATTTATTTTTAACTAATAATTTGTCTTAAACGTTTTTTACTAGTAGTAAAAATATATTTTTACAAAAACTGTTGCTTTTCTTCATAAAGTATGAATACTTTATTGAATTTAAGTATTTGTGTACAAGATCAGACACATTTTAGAGACAATATTATTTCATCCGATATGTATGTTTTTTTCTTTTTTTTAGATAATTTTGCATATATTCAAATATATATGATTATATATTGGCATGTCCAATTTTTTTTTTCACCAATATACTTGAAATACCTTTAGAAATGATACAAATTATTGACACAAAAATTATAATCAGTGTGTTCTTAATTAAGATTTAAGAATGATGGCGTGTCTTGTGGTGGTATACTAATATGGATGCAAGTATTATTTGTTAAACAATATTAATACTTCACTCAAACGCTGGCCTACACAAACAATAAATTTGGTAAGATGCATAGCATGGGACTCTAATAATATTCAATTATTACACTGACTTATTGGGTGGTTTTAGGGAGCCAACCCTAAATTTATTACTATTAGGATTAGGACAAAAACCTTTTCTACTTAACTAAGCCATTCAATCATTTTAGGGTAAACAGTTAAACACATTCATTATCGTTATGATGATGACGTACGATACGATCTATATTTTGGATTTTTTTTATTTATTTTTAGTATTTCCATATTTTGGATTTTGACCTAGTAGCAAAAGGTAACTTTTTTAAACCGAAATGGTATTATAAAAAATGAATGGACGCAATCGGTTTCCTCACAGGCTTACACAAGTCCATTAGGCCCAATTTCGAGGCCCAAGTAAACATGGGCCCCATCTCAAAACTCCGAAACAAGAAATCATGATTAGTTTTTTTTTGGTGTCTTAAATCATGATTAATTGATTACTCACTCAGTGATTATATTTAATTTTAAGATTATTTGAATATTGTGGAATTGAATGGTTGGATGGTAAACATTTTGAGGAAGAGAAAAGAAGGGTAAGTAGGTGGCACATGTGATTTTTGCGTTTTTCTTATTTATACCAAACCTTATTTGGGCCTGGGGGAACCCATCCATATCCATTGGCAGATAAACATTATTTTTGTTGTAAGAAGACACGTGTTAATGTGATAGAAACTTATCATGACTTTTGCCAACAATATTCGTTTCTCACCAATGCCGCACTTACAAAATTATTTCTTATTATTATTATTACACTACATCTTCTCAATCATCAATGGATTTTATTTTCTTTTCATATTTAAAAACATAAAAAGGTTTCTTCGGCACCGATTATATCATCAATCACCGTGGCACCCAAACTAAGGAAAGAAAAGGTAATAACGTACAACCACGCGTGATTTTAATGGACGATAATGCATGATATGGTTTATCACTAAAGATATATAAGAAATCTTTTTTGGGAATCAAGAATCGATTAATATTTTTTATTTTAATTTGTAATGTCACTATTTATTTTTTATTCAAAATTATTAAATGATATATTTGAACTAACAGTAATTAATTTTCCATTTTATTGGGAAAAAAGGTTCATTTTTGTGTTTCTTTCGTTAATTGTGATAATTAGTTATATGAATATGATTAGTGTTTGGTACCAGCCTCTGCCGTACACACCCCATTTGGTACAACAACCACTCCTATTAATCTGAATTAGCATCATGTTACAATTACAGCCACATATTCTTCGTTGCCAAAGTCCTTAAAATGATGATCATCATCTATATAGGTAATTGAATTGTTGGGTATTTGGTGTGAAGTCTGAAGTGTGAAGTGTGAACAGCATTATATTGCAACTACCCTTCAATTTTAAGTTGCGGTGGAAACTCTCACATTATTATCATCCAATTGTCATTATTACCATATGGCCCTCACCGTACCCTTCATATATTTCCTGTCATGTCATCATCACTATACATTAGTTTCGCCTTTTTAATTATGCGAACGGTTTTGGTATCATTACCAATGGGTCAGTGACCATGACCTCACTCTTCATATATATAAATATATATGTTCAATCATTTGTCAATTTGTCATTGTTAGCTCACGTACATGTTCTTCAATATATATTTCATCATGTTTTATTTTCCATCATGCATGCAGAGTAAAATAAAATATCAAATTTTGTATAAAAAGAAATTTAAATAAACAAAAGCAAAATGCATGGCAGTAAAAGTTTCTTTAAGAGGCAGTTGTTGTTGTACCCTAAAGAACATATTATGAGAAATATAATGTTTATGGAGAAGGGAAGGACGTGAGAGAGGTAAATTTAGTATTAAGTGTTCATAGTACACTCACAACTCACAAGCGAAATCTATGCATACTTACATGTAGCTCCCCAACTGATTAAACAATCAATGACAGCACCCTTAACAAATCTACTATCAAAACAAAAAGCCATTCAAAATTTACAAGACCACTTCAAATTGTGATCATTGCATATATGGATTACTCTGCTTTAGCTATCCACAATATTCTGTACTAGCTCATTTATGTGTATGTGAGCATATACCAAAAATGGAATCAGACACTAAATATTTTGAGTATAACAATCTTTGTTAATATCAATAAAGTTTCGTTCAGCGTTGTAAGCAAGTTATGTATGTAGCATTGCATTTATTAGAAGAGTAGCAGTACTAGTATGTATACTCCTGTTGGAATTTCGGAAGATAACCTTGTAAAATGAACAGCAGGAGCGTGGGCCATGGGGGAGAACAAGTCAGATTTACGTAGGGATCCACGGCAATAAGAACAAAGGCCGGGTTGGTTCTTCTGAGGTTGGAGAAGACGTGAGCACACTTGGTAATAACCAGGTCTTGTTTAGGATGAAGGCAAATTGGGCAGTCATAATCTTCATCTTGAAGCTTCTCTACTAACTTTTGCAACAAATCTGGCTTATTGGAAACATCTGCTTAAAATCACGCTAGCTCTCAGTCTCAGTATATGAACTCAAGTATTCTCTAGCTATATATATATACATACAGTGCAGTAATCAAGAATAATAACGACAATCTATATGGCTACCTTTAGGCGCTGGAGGCCGCTCTCTAAGCGTTGACTGATAGGGCACCTGCTCCTGGCATTGAGGCTCGTAACCATCTTGCTCTGCACGACACTCCTCGGATTCTTGATAGTGTGAGCCTCCTCCACACCACCTTCTTCACCGGCGAGTCAACCTTAGTGAGGACCAAATCATAACTCATCAGATCCTCCGCGTTCTTGGTCCTGTCAAAACCATAGTACATGTAATAGGTGAGTGAACCAGGCCAATTGCTTAGGCCATGTCGACAGCATCCAGAAAG
The DNA here is from genome assembly GCA_036250425.1 of Stylosanthes scabra. Taxonomy (NCBI): domain Eukaryota; kingdom Viridiplantae; phylum Streptophyta; class Magnoliopsida; order Fabales; family Fabaceae; genus Stylosanthes; species Stylosanthes scabra. The sequence continues at coordinate 27,269 of JASCZI010060484.1, forward strand.
GGAACACAACCAGCGTTGCACCACCATTACCACCACCTTTAACTTTATCAAGTGCAATGAGAGAGTCTTTCCGAGCCCTATTTCATCGGCCAAGATCCCTCCCCTCAAAGGCTCTGGCTTTACGCACGTGCTCTCTTGAGGGCTGGGGTTTCTTTAACTTCATCTTCATCTTGATGTTGGTCGTCGAAATAATCTTGAATTTCCTCCATTCTTGATTCTTGAGTGTTATGTGTGTTGTGAGAGTCGTTATTTAATTCCCGCCAGGAAAACAACTATTTAAACTCTTGCCTTGCACAACAAAAAGAGTGAAATATTAAATAGTTTCATTTTCATCATGTTATACCGAAATAGTGAGATGATCTTGTAAACCATGTACTTGAAAATTGATTATTTTTACTCATGGATTAACACATAATTAGCTGGATAATATAAAATTCTTTATACTAAGCTTAGAAATTCATTTCATAATTAAATGTCATTATATTTAAACTAATATATGATATGTAGTTTTGACGATTTTGATTTTGTTATATTAAAATAAAGCCTTTTATTGACATTATTTCATTAAATAATAAAAACTAACAAGTCCTATTCACATTTTTTATATACACATTTGTCTTTATATCTTTCTAAAAATAATTATTACATAGACACAAAAAATTATTTATTAAATTAGCTATCATATATTTGTATAAATATATATATTATTTAAATTATTTTAACATATAATATTTTTTTATATACCTAATAATTTAATATATTATTTTATAATATAAAAAATATACCTCATTTTTTATCAATTTTTTTTAGCAATTTACAAAGAGAGATATAAGGAAAAGTAACACATAACAATTCACCTAAGTAATGCCCTATGATTGAAATGGTAGTTAGTAGTTACAAATTGGTATGATTATAGCATTTTTCCTTTTCTAAATAGATATACAAACTATGAGAATTCCTATACCAAAATGAGAAGCTTACCAAACATAGTTTTTGTTAATTACTACTAATTAGTATCAAAACATAGCGAGAAAAAACAATTTCCTGCCTCGCCAGAGCAAAAAAAGTCCAAATGGAACCATCATTCCATGGACATAAGGAAACTTATATCTTATAGCTCATGCCACCAGCATCACTTCCCCTCTTTCTAAATGTTTCCCTTGCTAGTTCTTTCTTCTTCTCTTGCAACATCAATATCTTTTCCTCTATGCTGTCCTGAGCAACCAATCTAACAATCTTCACAGCCTCTTTCTGTCCAATACGATGGATGCGATCCATTGCCTGTTCCTCCACAGCTGGATTCCACCATGGCTCCATGAAATACACAGTGGTGGCAGCTGTCAGATTTATACCTGCACCTGAAGCCCTAAGGCTTGCAAGCAGAACCGTTGGTCCATCTCCTTTAGTGCCTTGAAATTGATCAATAACATTAGCCCTCTGTTTAGCCGTCATCGAGCCATCAATGCGCAAAGTGTTGAAACCAGCCTCCTTCAAAGGTGCTTCCAATAACACTAACAACTTGCGAAATTGTGAAAATACTACTGACTTTGCTGCTGGATTCTGCTCTCTTGATTCCTTGAGAAAATTTATCAAAGCAGATGCTTTGGAAGATAACTTTTTATCTGATGATGATGAGGATGAAGCAGTACTATCAGCTTTAGAAGACTCAATTGGGGCTGAGAACAAGTCAGATTCAGATAGGGCTTGACGGCAAAGAGGACAACGGGATTTGCTGGATTGTAGAGATTTCAGAATACACACACGGCAGAAGATGTGAGCACAGCGGGTGATAACCATGTCTGCTGAAGGAGAAATGCAAATCGGGCACTCAAAATCTTCACCATCTTGCAGCATCTCAACTAACTTTTGCAACAACTGCGGGTTATTGGAAACATCTGCTCAAAAACAGTATGGTTAGTGTAATATCAAAATGTCATTTGTACCTCTCCTTCACAGTTTTCACACAAAAATGCACTCCATCTAAGAAAAAATCAAATCAAAGGCACTGGTTACAGATAGATATTTCTATCTGAATCAACATAGCAAGACATCATTCTTGTTGTGAAATCGGGAGCAGAAAAGAACTGTGTATTATTTAATGTTTTAAGGGAGATTAAAATGAATTTATCTGTATTCCAAGATTCAAAACACTGAGCACTCTGGAATTTTATAAAAGAAATCAATTTTACATCGGACATAAAAGTATGTTGAACATACTGATTCTAATACTGCACTAATCCAGAGAAGTGCCAGTAACTTTCAGAAATTATGACTCAGTCTCAAGAGGTAAGTTTGGTGTCTCTTTAAAATTAGGGATCAAAAGTTGAGCGACATGCATTAAATTTTTGTTAAATTGAATTTAGTAAGTAAATATCTCCTATATGACAAGGAAAGAGAGTATATACCTTCAAGATTAGTTGAACGGAAAGTCATTGCGAGATCACTCGGGCATAATGCTAAATCAGTACAGATTTGGCGAAGACGTAAAAGCATACTTAGCACAACTGGAAAATTGTTGGTTCCATTGTTAAAACTCCTCATTAAAAGTGTCGCTTCCTCTTTCACCCTATCATACAGTTCACGTTCTTCTGAATAAAGTTCAACATATTGAGTCTCTATGGTTTTTGGTGGCAGCCCTAACAATCCATTGTCTTTTGTTCTTCTTAAGGAAATCGCCGCCATCAAAACCTAATGAAACAAGTTGGTAAAACAATCTGAAAGACTGAAACCACTTATAAAAGAAACAAAAACCCAAAAACACATAAGAACAATCCATAAAGTTGATTAAGCTCAAACAAAGAGACAATCAACATAACTAAACAAGAAATAAGAGCAATAATATATCACAGATTTGACCAAGTTCTTCATATTTCATCTGAACCACAATACAATCTTAAGTCTTCAGTCTCAAGTAATCTGTGGAAAAAGCTTAAAAAACATGTTATAAACAGAAACAATGTGTTGACAGTTCAGCTTAGGTAATGACTAATGTAATGTACCACAATACAGCTTATTATGCAACTGAACAAAAGGCAACAAACGAAAGCTTTGATCACAATGATAAAGATAACTAATTGTAATATACCTGCAGGCGTGAGAGGCCGCTCTGAAGACCCTGATTAAGAGGCCGTTGCACGAGGCTGCGCCAATAGCTCTTTATGGAGAAGGGCTCAAAATGCAAGAAAGCCATGAGCGAAAACAAGTCCAAGGAGCCATTCTGAATGGGTGTGCCGGTGACAGCCCACCTGCTCTTGGCATTCAGGCTAATAACCATCTTGCTCTGCCGGGCATTCGAATTCTTGATAATGTGAGCCTCATCCAATATGATCCTCCTCCACACCACCTTCTTCACCGGCGAGTCGGCCACATCCTCCTCCATTGAGAGTGTAGAGTAAGTAGTGAGCACCAAATCATAATCCATCAGCTCCTCAGCATTCTTAGCCCTCTTGTCACCATAGTACATGCAAGTCCTCAGTGAGCCAGGCACAGTGTGTTCCTCCAATTGCAAAATCCATGTCGAAAACACAGAGGGAGGGCACACAACAAGGGTTGCACTGCTCTCCCCACTCCCACTCTCAATCTTTCTTTTCTTCTTTCCCTTCTTCTTAGTACCATCGCCGGCACCCTTATCAAGCGCAATAAGAGAGAGCAAAGTGAGAGTCTTTCCGAGGCCCATTGCATCAGCGAAGATCCCTCCCCTCAAAGGCTCTGGCTTTACGCACGTGCTGTAATTGGTCAAGACGTTGACAAACTCGCCCCCTTCTCCCTGCTCCCAAAATGGCGGAAGCTCCTCGCTTTTCTCTCTGTTGAGTAGCCACCACAGGCCTTCCTTCTGGTGCTCCATAAGCTTCGACCTCACAATGCTCTCAGGAGGCTCCAGAGCATGAGAGACGCGCTCTTTGGCCGTCAAGCTCTCATCCACAAGCCTGAAAATCTCGTCGACATTCTTGAACCTGGTATCAGCGCGGGTCTCTTTGACGGCAACGGACTCCGATAAGGTAAAGGAGGCGTCGTTTTGTGTTATGAGGTGGAGGCCGCTTTCGGAAATGAGCTGAGAAACAGTGGGGAAAGAAGGGAGAGGGGCGAAGATGTGGATTTGGCAAGGGAGGCGGAAGCGGTTGGTCTTGGAGCGGCGGTTGGGGACGATGGCCTCGACGGTGATGAGTTCGGAGTCGATGAGAGGGGAAATTGCGGAGGCGACGGTGCGCTCAATGTGACCGACCTGGATGGAGCGGGTGTTGAGGACTTTGATGGCGTTGGGGTCGTAAGGGTTTAGGGGTTCGCGGAGGAGAGCGACCATCTCCCGGCCGTTGACGGTGCCGGAGTAGTAGCGGAGGCCGACGATGTTGGCGGTGACGAAGCCGAGGAGGTGGGGTTCGGCTTCTTGCTGGGACTGAGTGTAGTGTTGAGAAAGGTCGGTGTCATCTCCCAACTCCATGGCTTCTCTTCGCTTCTCTCACTTTCAAACTCAATCCTTTTTTCAAACTTCAAATTTCGAAAACCTCGAGAGAGAGTTTGTGGGCTCAATTGTATAGGGAGCCCATTTTTATAACAAACCAAAATGGATTAAGTGAGCCCAAATAATATTTCATTTGGGCCCATTTTGATAGATAAATGTAAAAGTAAAACAAAACTCAGGCGGGCCTTTGGCCCATACTCCATATGAGCACTGACATGATCTTTTGTTAAGATATTCTTACACTGCAACAACGTAACTCCTCTTCTGGTATATATTGAGAGAAAATTGTAGGCGTGGACCCATCATAATTTTTGTATTCTTCTCTTCTGGTGTTTCCTAAGGAGGAACGGTTTGTTTTGTGGAGACGTGATAACAGTTATTAGAGAAAGAAGAAGATAATTGTTCCTTGTTTAGTGGACCATTATTAACAATTTAACATTATCAAGATTCAAGAATACCGAGGCACCAAGTTGTTGAACAAACAAACCTATGTGCCATATTATATATGTGCATTTGTGCATCTGCCATGTATCTACTCTGTATATCTCAATTGCTTAATTAATTAATTAAGGCTTTAACCTTGATTGGACCATCCCCATCTCATCTTTCCATTGCTAATTACTACAGCTTTTTGTACTACCTATTACCCATTTCCGTGTATCTACTCTCTCTACTACTCTGTCTTTCTTTCTTTTTTCTTTTTTTTTTGGATTTCAATCTTTGAGTATCCTGCTGAGAACTGACAGCAGATAATCTCAAATTTCGTCAGAGCTCACGACTAAAATCTTGGCCACAAAATTTGTTACCTTATGAATGGTGCACTGTTTATCTAATGAGAATAATATCTTTTTAAGCAACTTTCCTTTGCATGATTATTGATGAGAATTGATATACATATATTGACTAAACTCAATAACGAGAGATAATATGCATGAAATTAATGGGTCTCCGTGTCTTTCAACTGCAAGTTAAAGCTACGATGACTCATCACAAATTAAACAATTTGGCTAAAGATACTATTAGTATATGAGATTATTCAAGTTCTTGATTATTTAGCAAAAAGGAGAAACCCGTTTTTTACTTTTCGAAACACCTAGAAGACAACATGATATGATTATTATGCTTGACTAAAAATGACAACTGAAAATGGTAGATGAATGTGTTATATATATAGAAAGCTCACTCAACTTTGTTTTTTAAACGCAACTATCATTATTCAAATTTCCCTAAATAAACTCCATCGCTCTAACTACTAACTAGTCTATAGTCAATGCTATAATTAATTTATCATATAATAAAACTCTATCTCAACACCTTTTTAATCCCCAAATAAACACAACTTTTTGTCATGGGTGTTTTGATCTTTTTCTAAAATCGGATTGAGATCTTGAAATTTCTTTCTTTTTTTTTTTATCATTATTATATTGCAGCAACATACTTGATGGGTTGTTGCAACACTTACCCTAAATAAATGGCTTAAAAAGAAAGGATGTAATAAGAAAAGGAAACAAGAATAAGCAAAGTAAAGCGCTGGTCAAATAGTAATTATGTTTCCTTTGTGAATCAGTATTCAGTAGTACTATATGTATATTCCTTCACCGTTCAAAGCAAATTTCCCGCCTCTTTTAACTTGTGAATTATTCCGCACCCAAAAACTAATGATTTCATTTTATATTAGCTTCCAAATTCTTTCCCATGAATATTAAATCATATATTTTGTTCTCTAACAAATTTTTATTTATTAAAAGATTTTTAAAATGATTTTCGTTAGACAAATTGATTTATACATATTTTTAATCAAATCTTTAATATAGGTATTGGATAAATAAATATCAAATAAAATTTATTATAAAATAAAGTTTAAAAAATTATTATAAAACAAATTAGTCAATTTTTAAAATAACGAAAGGATCAATATATTCGATGGAAATAATCTCTAAAAAATTATGAAAAGTAAAAACTTATTAGAAGCTTATTAGAAACTATAAAGTATTCATTTTGAAAATTTTTAAAAAGCCATTTTCATCGTTTATTCTTGAATTTATATACTACTGATCTATGATCCATAAATATCTTCTTACAATGTGTCTATATATATTTTTTATTACAAAAATTGAAACTATATATACGTTTTTGTTAAAGATTCTATATACAGAGGCTGCTATAAGTCTACAATAACCTTGTGATGAGTTAGATATCAGTAGTATATTACTCCATACAAGATGTAAATTTGAGACTACTGGCTATTGATAAATATTATTCCACTAAGGGATACTTTGATATTGCTATTTATCATATATATATATATATATATATATATATATATATATATATATATAT
>JASCZI010060484.1:34191-55273 GCA_036250425.1 Stylosanthes scabra
GAAACAGTCGTTGATTCTTTTTTCCTGGCAGCATATCAACGATAGGGAAATAAAAGTACAGAGTGGGAATCATGGTAATGCTATTGCACTAGCACTTATGCATTAAAATAACGCTATAACGTTAACATACTAAATTACTAATACTACTACCAGCTGGATTTTATATTAGCGGGGAAAGGTATTTGGTTGACGAAAATCCGAAAATCTTTGTTGACGTTGATGATGGCAGTTTTTGGGGTCATTAATTTAGCTTCAGATTCTTAAGCCTGCAATCAAAAGAGGAAAGCTATGATTAAATTAAAATATTACACATATAGATTCGGGAAGATCGAATAAAATACTTACTTTATGTAGAGTTGGTACGTATAATAACTTGCCTATTCTTCAATTTAATGACCTTACTATTTCTATGTGCACACATGCCATTTTCTTATAGAATGCAAAAATACACATGTCTAATAAAATAGTCTTGTACCAACAAATTAAGTGTTAACATAGGACACAATTTCTAAATATCCAATAGGAAATTATAAACAATTAATATTTTTTTAATTAAAAAATCAGTCAATAAAAAATAAAATATTAATGACTATTATTTATAGAACATTTATAATAAAAATTATAAAATATTCATAATTCAAAATAATTAACAATCAAATAACTATATATCTTTTAATTTATAAATAAAATATTTAAAACCTAAAGAAATAAAATATTTAATTTAAGTTGTTAATATTTATTGATTACCTTATTGATATTCAAAACACTTTGTGTAAGAAAATAATTAAAATATATTCTATCTAACCAATAATTTTTTTTCTTATTTTTTATCGAATACTAAAAATTTCTTCCGGTTTTCACGTTAAAAAGGTTGGCCTCTAACCTGAAGTAGTAATGTTTTGTATAAAGAGTTGCGTAATAAATATTTAAAACTCAATTTAAGAAAGAACTATAAATTACGTGACGATAAAACAAGAATGAGATAAAGCTACAATCCTACAATAATTAAATATATAGTACCTGTTGTGATCTTCTTCAGTAGAGGTTGGATTATTATTTTTCTTGTATGGAAATGGAACTTGGCCTGATTCAATGAAGTTAACATCTCGAACAAGAAGCTCGTAGTGGCTCTTGACATCTTCGGGGGTCTTGCCGCCGCCAACGGCGTTGGCGACGTTGTACCAACGGTCAGGAGTGTCCTTGTCGTAGACAGCGAGTGCCCTCTCAAAGGCCTTGTTGTCCTTGGCACTCCATGAACCCGAGGCTGACATTGATGCCATTGTTGGTTGTAAATTAAAGAATATTGTTCTACCAACAAAAGGAAAATATCTGAATTTATGTGAAAAGAAGAAGGTGATTTGAAGAGAAGAGAAGTGAAGAGTGTTATGTTATGTTATGGTTGAGAATGAAGGGGGGTGTGGAAATTGTTGATGCTATTTATAGGGAGAAGTAGAGTGGGGGTAATGCCAGTTGGCATTATAAAGCTTTGCAACAAAAATGAAAGCGTTGGTTGCATGAAGAATCACCATCCATTCTATCTTTATGTTATGTACTTATGTCATCTCCATCCTCTTCAAACTCACTCCCAAAAATTATTAAAAATAACTTCCAAACTCAATTCTTATATATATATTTTTAAGAGGATATCCTAAGTTCGATTAATCTCTTAGACCTTATCGAATACTTCTTTCGACAGATTTGATGTGAGCACATTTTTTTCTGCATAAATGCTATCTCGAAAATTCGAATATAAAATCAGACACTTAACAATCCAAATCAATTACACCACTTGTGTCAAAAATTATAATTTAAAATTAATTCTTATATATTTTATATAAATCTGTGTATTATTTTATATTTATTTCATATATAATTAATTACTTTTTAATGTTGTCATTATATTCATCCTAAAATCACATTTTTCAAACACTTAAATTGATAGAAAGATATAAATAAATATTTATATCTTTACCAATATTACTGTAACATCTCATTTTTTGTTGTTGTTTTATAGTAAATTTTTCATTAGACTTTATTTATCTTTATCTTTATATTTATCTTATGTTAAATTTTTTCTTTTGAAATATAATTAAAATCAGATTCTAAATTTTTTTGCAGCTCTTATAATATATTATAATGATATTATTATTTTTCTCTAAAACTTAAATAAATAGGAAAAGACACGTCTGGAAATTTATATCTCTGATAAATACCAAAAGTGAAAAGCATATAAATAGTTAATTATTTTAATAAATTTTTGAATATATATGTTTGATATCTCACTCTCATCAATAATATCTAGAAATCAAAGTTTGCTGGATATAGATAATGGTGCAGCTGCACAATCTTGAATTCTTCACTACTAACAAAAAGTTACAGTGAGAGGAATCGTGAGTTATCGATCGAACAGCCTGTCTATGATATATACATGATCCTGAAAAATCTTTGAGTACAATTTTGTTTTATTTTCTTGAGAAAACTTGTTCGTAGTAGTGTTAGTTCCTTGAAAATTGTATGTACAAATATGGTTTTCTCATCAATACTAACTTTTATATATATATATATATATTTCATATTTAATTTGAATTGAAGTCAGAGAATAAAAAAAGATAATGATGAACACATATAGATATGTTACTACAAGTGATTACTGGGTACGAAAACTCCCACGTATTCACATCGAATATGTTGTTGTTAGAAAGGGTTCGTACAGGCCTTTAGTCATTGCCATTAATAATAACAATAATAATTGTGATTAATATCACCCCTCCAAAAAGTTTAAACTAATAAAAAGATATATATTAATAGTTATAGTCTTAACAGTTTTTGTACAAGAGTGTATTTTTTTTTGTGAATTTTTACCTATTTTTTTTCTTTTTTTTTCCTAAACCAAAATACAACGTGGATTACTTAATCATAAAAAAGAGAAAATGTTGGTTATATGAATCCAAGACGTAGGTTTTCAGATTTCAGCATCCATTAGTATATATAGTAACCTGAAATATAATAAATGAAGAAATTGAAATTTATAGGAAAGCTATAACATGTGATGATGAAAAAGCCAAAATTGAAAGCTACACACAACAAATTCGATAAAATGGAAAATAGTCCCAACAATACTTTATTATTGTTGTATTGTTGTTATGCCAAATTAAAAGAATGTCATAGAAAGTACATGGATACTCTATAATCTGTTGCACTCTATGGACATACGTCACACGTTGGCTACTTGCTAATATACTAGCTTGCCCTTCACATTTAATTTTGTTTTGGCATTTATAATTATATACTTTGTGTGGTGTTTGATTTTACTAAATCCTTGTTGGTAGGTGGAAATATATATACCCCGATTTATTTGAATAAAAATAAAATTTGGATCCTGGAATAAGAGTATAATAAAAAGTATAGAAAAGCATCATATATTTTAAGAGGTCGGTGTATGATACCATGGCTATAAGGTATCAAGTATCAACTTGTTTTAGATTGCCCCCTCCCTATATATGGAATTTGTTTTGCTTTCTTTTATTTTATATCATTCCCATTAATTATGGAGCAAGTAGGCTTTCAACTTTCAAGCATGTCTCTCATGGTATATTCATTCATTCTTCCCAAATAATAACCGACGTAGTAGTGGCTTATATAGTAAAATTTGTACATAGCTTAATATATATGTAACATAACAATGCAACTTTATCTTTTTGTGATGCTTGTAATAATGATAAGAATTTTGACTCTTCTAAAAGTATAACACCTTTATGCATGCAATTGCAACCCCCATCAAATCAAGCATACTTATCTCGTAGCTAGCCATGCATTTTTTTTATTTTTGACAATTATATTATAAAATATACATAAATATATGAAGTGAATCTAGTGTGCAAGTTGGAAGGCATAATAATCATGATGCATGGTTGAAAGAATAATGCAGATCCACTATCCAGAATCCTTATCATTCTATAGACTAGCTAGTCTGATCTTATTACTTGTTTGCTCTTCATCATCCTTAGCTTATTATTGTTGCACTATATATATATTCCTATCTTTATGGACCCTATCATTATTAGCTCAAAACTTATTATTGGAAGCAATGTTAGTTCTTGTTTAGGACATTTCAACATTATTATTATTATGCAATAATATCCTCTAGGCTCTAGCTAGCTATAGCCCCCCGGCAATTAGCATCTTCTCTTCTGGGCCTAAAATGGTTTGTGTCCAGAGCATAAAGATAAAAAGATAAACCTCTAATCATATATATCGAATTTTTGTTTTTCGTCAATAGCAAATAAAAATGCAGATTCTTTTTTATCAAATTCCTACATAACTTTTTAAAATTTTGTTTTTCTTAATTAGCTAGCTAGACTGCTGCTACATATATATACACTGAGATTTCAAGTAATATAATAATTGTTGTGAGAAATAATGCGTAAAATAATTAATTAACTAAATGTAGCTAGCTAATAGTATACATCTGAAACTGAAAGAAAGATAAATTAGTAGTTGATAGAATTTCATAAAAGCTAATAATTAAGGTAATAAGAAAGAAGGAAAGTGGAGATAGAGAGATATACCTTAATATCTTTGAATGTTGGACCTTTTGATTTTGATTCTCTTGTATGCTTTAATTTGTCTCTTCTGGAATGGAATTGGGGAGATCATCATCAGAGACAACATACATGGATCATGCATATTTGATATTTCTTTAATTTCCAATCTCTATGGATTAGTTCTTTCACTAATTAATAATGTATGTTGCCTAGCTAATTTGCCTTCAATTCTACTTCTGTTTATCCATTTTTATGTTCATGTATGTGTCCTTTAATTTCTGCTGGTAGGATTGATTATTGGTTTCTATATATATTTCATATAGGTGTTGCTTAAAGTACCACGAATCCTATTCCTATGGCCATCATATATATAGGGACAAATTAATGTACCATTGTTTTTGAGGACTCTATGTCTTATTTTTCCTTTCTGATATATAAGATTCTTATACTGAACCAAATATCCTGCTATATATATGCTCCATGCATCAAACATATATTACACTCTGTATATATGCAATCATTCATTTCTCAACTACTGCCATCACTACTAGTAGCTAATTAGAGGCTCATAAATCCATATCTAGTTTTAATAAAGCCGCTATTTAGATTTATTTTTTGCTCTTGGAATGAAGTGTTTTAAAAGGAAAAGGAAAAATGCCAAATTAAAGACTAGTAAAAGGAAGTGGAATTATTCTATGTGTATATATTGAGGACGTCAAATTCAATGTTGTTAAAATTAAAGTATAAAAACAAAAAAAAAGGTCGGCAGCAGCAAGTATACATAATATGGAATCTGCAGAAATAAAACAAACAATAACCATATATTCTACAAAGCACGCAAGTTCTTTAATCTGCAGGCTGTGGACTACAATAATAATTAATATATTCTGTAACGCATTTAACCCTTTGATTACTATATATATATACAAGATACTTTGAGTTGAAGGCTCATCATATATCAAAACTAAATAAACCTCGCTGCATAACTAATCATTAATAATGATGCTACTTCATCATAAATCACAGAGAATGATTGCTTCATTTGTTACAATAATAACTGTTGTGAAAACAGTACTACTTGTGAGTGTGGTGAAGTCATATCCAGAAGCTGATAAGATAAGCAGTTTGCCAGGGCAGCCACGTGTCACATTCCAGCAATATGCTGGATACATCACTGTGGATGACCATCAAGATAGAGCTTTGTTTTATTACTTTGCTGAGGCTCAATCAAACCCTGCTTCCAAACCACTCGTTCTTTGGCTGAATGGAGGTTCGTATATATCATATATGCAACCTAATTAACTAATTACTGTGCTTAATTAGCAACTATAACAGTGATTTATTAATTTTGTATTAAAAGAAGAAGAAGAAGAATAAATGATGATTGGCTCTGACATTTTGAATTAGGGCCCGGTTGTTCATCGGTTGGAGTTGGAGCTTTTGCTGAAAATGGTCCTTTCAGACCTGGTGATAATAATATTCTTCTAAAAAATGATTATAGTTGGAATAAAGGTAATTAATTATATTCATCATAAAACAACAACAATGAAAAAAATATATATATAATCCTTTTTAATCATATATTATTACAGAGGCAAATATGCTATATTTGGAATCACCAGCTGGAGTTGGTTTCTCCTACTCTAGCAATAAATCTTTCTATGACTTGGTTACAGATGAGATAACAGGTTTACTTCATCTCATATTAATTTTAATTTATGCATTGACACTATTTTTTATAATTAATAATGATGATGTGAATATAATTTGGTACAGCAAGGGATAATGTTGTATTCTTAGAGCGGTGGTTTGCTAAATTTCCCGAGTACACAAAAAACGACTTTTTTATTACTGGGGAGAGCTATGCAGGTCACTATATTCCACAACTTGCATCTCTTATTATTCAATCCAACGCCACCTTCAATGCTAATCTTAAGGGCATAGCGGTGAGTATATATGGGAAATTAATTTTGTATGATTAATTAATAATAAAACATATAAAAAGAATATTTCTAATAATTAATATGATTATGTATGTATGCATGCAGTTAGGGAATCCTCTACTGGATTTTGATGTTGACCTGAACTCGGAAGCGGAATATTTATGGTCTCATGGTCTAATATCTGATTCAACATTCGAACTGTATAATACAGTATGCAACTCTTCTCAGATTATGAGAGAAACTATAGATGGAAAGCTTAGTGCTGATTGTGCAAGAGTTAATAATGTATCTTCCACTGAGATATCCAATTATGTTGATCAATATGATGTCACTCTTGATGTTTGTTTGTCACCGGCCAAACAACAAGTTTATATGCTCATGAATCAAATGGTAATAATAATAATAATAATAATTTTCTTATCTTAATTTGTGATTTATATATTTTGTCATAATTTAATTTTGTGTTGTTTGTTGTTTCATGATGACAACTAGCATGCGACACAAAATGTAGATGTTTGTGTAGGAGATAAATTGGTGGTATACTTAAATAGGGAAGATGTGCAACAAGCACTACATGCTAAACTTGTTGGAGTCCCCAAATGGTCAACTTGCAGCAAGTAATTAAGTCTTCTTCCTTACAACATATTTAATTTAGAATTTCTTAGTAGTTATTATAATTTAGAGCCTGATGTGTTACAGGGTTCTAAATTATGACCTTCATAATCTAGAAATACCAACACTTCCTCTTCTAGCTACATTTGTTGAGTTAGGCATTCGGGTTCTCGTATACAGGTAAGTAATATATCTCTATATACATACAAATATACATGTGATTATGTTTAAGTAAGACAAGTTATTTATATATCTTTGCTTTGTGCATCAGTGAAGACCAGGATTCAGTGATCCCTTTAATCGGATCTAGATTTCTGGTGGATGGATTAGCCAGAGATATTAGACTCAATACGACAGTGCCCTATAGAGTCTGGTTTGAGGGAAAACAGGTTAATTAATATCATAATATATGTTTTTCGCTTGCAGTGTTTATTTATATACATTAATAATGTAATGTCACTCAAACTTTATTATATTAATTTAATAATTGCAGGTGGCGGGATGGACACAAGAATATGGAAACATATTATCATATGCGACAGTCAGGGGAGCAGCTCACGAAGTCCCATTCTCTCAACCTGCAAGATCTTTGGTGCTATTTCAAGCATTTCTTCAAGGATACCCACTTCCCAGTTCCCAATAATATATGAGCAGCCATTAATAACGCACCACAATTACCATTGCCTTTAACTTTTTTTTAAAGCAGATATCGATGAGTAATATATACTTCAAATAATGCTCTTTTTTCGTTTCTACCATAAGACATAAGTCAAGATGTAGTCTCAAAATTATTTGGAAAAAACTTAAGAGTCATCCACCAAAAATGTTCTAACTTTGATAGAGAATGGTTATTGCGTCTTACATTAGATCATGGTTGTAATATCTCAACAAAATAAAAAGGTGACATTTGCAGATAGGAAATCCTCTCTTGGAGTTTAATGCTGACTTGAATTTTTCACATATCAAACTAACTTATCTAAGATAACGTTTATATTAAGACATGTCGAAGCTTAGAATGTCACAAGAAAATTTAATCCATATTAAAAATTTTACATGAGACAAGAAATGATCTATATTCTTGTGTTCATATAGCTTGTCACCCTTGAATTACAGAGTACCAATAATTCATATTCTAGACTCATCCAAATCCATGTTATGGTATACAGGTGAAGTGATTTCATTTAATCCAATCATAACATTGCTTTAAATAATAAATCCTAACATCCCATTTACTTAGTTACTAAAGAAAATATACATCAAAATAGATCTCAGAAAGAGCACTACTGAGTACTGACCCTGAATTTGAAGCTAATACTACACCGAACCACGTTGTAGAGAAAAATATATGAACAAAACCATGATAATACTATTCAACATGGTTGATTCTTCTTCACTCACACTTAAGAATCAATTGGTATGATTAGTGGAGACAAAGATTCAGAGATCCCACTAATCGAATCAAGATTTGTGGTGGATGAATTAGCCAAATACAACAGTGGACTACAGAACTTAGTTTAATTTGAGAGAAAACAGGTTAATATATAATTCACAATAATGCATTTATCTATGTCACGCATTCAAGTAAGCCAGAAAAAAAAAAAAAAAAGAAATTGATAGGCATAGGCAACAAAACAGTTTCTCCATTCGTTGAAGATAAACAGCATTGTGAGAGAAAAATGGTTTGTTCCAATAGCAGAAAAACATAGATTAAAAATGATAAACTTAATCAGAAGAAGAATTGGTACAATGTGGTTGGGTTGTATGATCATCAATCATGGAGTGTCCCCAGTATGTCTTCATCTCTGTAAAGATGATACTGTTTATCAGCGAGGTTGACCTCAGTTCCACCGTACTCAGGCAAAAGCACCGTGTCGCCTTCTTTAACGGAAACCGGAATTAGATTCCCTTCCTTACTGCGAACACCAGGCCCAACCGCAACTACTTTTCCAGAATTCAGCTATAAATAACCCAACACAAAATCAATCAATAATTAAAAAAGGAAGAATGGAAAAGAATGAAGGAATTGAGAAGGAAGTAGTGAGTAACCTTGGTGGATTTCTCCGGCAACAAGATGCCGGCGTTGGTTTTGGATGGAGGCACGATCTTCTCGATCAGAACCCGATTCAACAACGGAACAAGACGCTTCGCCATTTCGATCGCCTCTTCTGAATCTGAGCTTCTCTCTATTCGCCTCACTTTCGTCGTAGGGTTTTGCAAACACAAAGGGGTTTAACTTGAATACAAGGGGTTTCTAGAATCTTCTCTTTACCCCCTCTCCTCTACACTCTACACGCTTCTCGTCCCTTCTATTGTCCGGTTACACAAAAAAAAAAAAAAAGCAGAGGCTTGTTTGGGCTGGAATTTTTTCATGCAAGGATCAAAATAGGCCCAGTTAAAGGCCTAATAACCCTAAAAATATATGATGTAAGCAAAAACTAATAGCCCAAATTCTATAAGGACTCATTTCTTCAAACCTCCTCAACGTTTTTTGTTTTCCCTTTTTTGGGCCTGGGGCCCAATGTATTACCAAAACAAATGGAAGGATTAGCCATGAACCCCTATAGGAAAAAAAAAAATCATGAAAAGAAAGAATTACTTAGGATTGTCAGCAGTCCAATCCATAAAAAAATACAGATTCTGATTTTCTGCATTTAGCGTCAATCTGTGATTCAATTCCTAATTAAAATGAATTGATCAGGTTTACCAAAAAAAAATGAATTGATCCGTGTTAATTATAAGTTAATCCTAAATAATAAAAGAAAAGCATGTTTAAAAATATGTTAATAATGATTATGTTAATTGAGAAAGGGAGATTAAGAGAGGTGAACAAACAGTATAAGTGGGAGAAAAAGTAAGTGAAAGTGGAATAAATAAATGAGAAGACAGGTTGGGTAATGGCTAATGATAATAAGGGTTGTTGATTTGACCACCCTAATCCTGACGAATTTTTGTTATTCTATATATATGTTGTCATCATCATAGCATCCTGTTCTCAATAATCATATGAATTCATATATTAGTGCATGGTTGTTGCATTATTTTGCAGGACGAAGCTAATACATAATAAGAGTATGGTAAAGTTCCACTTTAATCAGTTAGAAATTAAAGTTAAATTAAACAAGATGCATATATATATTTATTAAGTTAAGGTGATGAATATATGTAGCAGTTATGTGAGAATGATGGTAAGAGGGACCATTATTTGAGAAAAGGGTAACACGAAAAAAAGTGAGAAATCCAAGTTGGTTGTGCAGCAAAGAATTTCTTTACCCAAATGATGCCGCTTCTACTCATCATCTATCTTTTCTCTTGTTGCAATCCAAACCAGATGCCACTCATCAACAACAATGCCATTTATATATATTCATCATTCTAATCCCCCCGAGCGAACATAGATCTTCTTCTTTATTATTTCTCATCTATCTCATAACCCTATTACCTTTATTTATATATAGCTCATATCTTCTCATTATCTGATCTCCACTACTCTCTAGCTATACGCACGAAACCATTGATTTCTCTTTCTTTTCTTTCATCACTTTCTCTGATCCCTTCCACGTACGCACTCATAACCTTATATAATTCATGTCTTAGCTTCTCATATCAATTAACTTCTAATGGAAGCTTGCATAATGTGATCATGAAAAGAAACACAAAAATCAAATTGGGGTACATTATTATTGTTGAGATACTTAAGTAGTGAAATTCTTTATCTTAATTAGTACTTCTATACATTTAAAGTTACCCTTTTTTTAATTTCTTCTTTGCATTATCTTTTACGTACAAAATTTTCGGTCAAATTTCATGTACCTTCTTTCAAGTACTTACTTCAGTCTCCACTGCGTATGATGGGACCAATTCAAGAACAAAAAAAAATGCCCTCTGCAATTTGACACTACTGCATAATTTACCTAAAATAATTGGATCACAATTTTGAATTTTCTTTCTTACATACATGTGTATATATGTATGTATGTTTTTTCCTTTGTTGAAATGATTCTTATAATTTTATTTATTTATTTTTCAAGTTCTAGGTCTTATTATGTTGAGTGTAGTAGTAATGATGCTGGGAGCTAGGAACATTATATTGTCTATGCCTTTTATGACATATTTAAATGAAACACTAGCTAGCTAGAGAGGATAATTAGTAAATAGGTATATATACACCCTTAAATTGTATAAGTTTCATATTAATTTAAAGAATAATGTATGCATTGATTTCAGTCAATAACATTTGAAACTTGCAACACATAATAAATAATACCTGATTCATACTAAAAAAAAAAGTTAAGTCTTTAAATAAAGAGGGAGGAGAAACCATGCATATTATTGTGCATGTATACTACCTTTATTTCTACAAAATATTGTTAATAATAAAATATAAATTTGGATTCATAATCTCTCTTATATGCATTTAGTAACTTTCAGTCTTGAGAATATGAAGCTCAATTGGCAACTTTTTTTATATAATACTTTTGAGGGAGGTGCAAAAGAAAATGATAAGGTGTTGTATGACTTTGATGTACTGATGTTCGAAATATATAATAAAGTGAGCAACAACATAATGATTTGCAATAAGAAAGTATCCCCAACATGCATTCTCTGAAATTCATCCCCTACCCTCTTTAATTTCTGGCCCACAATAATAAGCTCTATGTCCTTTGCTCTCTATCTTCATCACCCTTAATTTACTACTTTTTCGTTAATTCCATTATTTATCCTTTTACTAATTTTGTTATTATTATTATCATGTCAGTTAAAGAGACTCATGAATCCCAAATCTTGTACAGCTAAAGGCTAATAAAACTTTTTGTTATATCTTGTTTTCCAAGTAAATTAAAAGTTGAATTTGATCCTTAATGATATATAGTACAGTGTTTGGGTAATTAAGTTAATTAACTCTTGCATTGTGCCCACTTTGATGTAATTAGATAACAATTAAATTAATTATTTATGCCACCGCGGATCAACTTTTTCTCTCCAAAGGATTGATTATGTTATTGACTAATGTATGTTTTTAAAACAACTTCATCTCCTCCTTTTTTGACTTAATCAATGTTTTCAACCCATCCCTTTCTCTCTTCCATTTATTCATTTGAATTATATTATAGTTAATTTTCATTTCTTTTACTAAAAATATTGGCTTCTAATGTTTTGCAATGAATTGAATTAATTAATAGGTGTATATAGGAATTATTATTATACCTATCTGTACGTGACTTGGATCTTAATTAATCTGTAATTTTATATATTTTTGAAAATTTTGCCATGGTATATATTCACCGAAAAGTGTCATCTTAACAATGAATTACACACGTGAAGTATTAAGGTGAAGGAAGACTACATTCAAATAAATGATTATTACTGCTATAACTTTTCTACCATTGCTTACAAGTCACACGCGTTTGTCTTATGTGCTTGAGTTTCTGTACTTGTTGCATTACTTCAAATATCGTATGTATGCGTGGTAAAGCTTCTTTAATTAATTCCAATGTGGTTGACCAATTCAATCTATATATTTTGCCTCCCCTAATTTCATCTAAGTTACTAATAATTAAAAATATGCCATCTGAGTCACTTGTATTAATTATTCCTTTATTTAGCGCAGCTATATGCCTATATATATATATATAGAATCCACACTAATTAATAAGTCATGAACAAAGTTGTTAATTAAGTTGAGATTATTGGACTTTTTTAGAGTGGCAAGTTTAATACTCCTAATGGAATCTTACACACAATTAATTAATTAACAATCGTAGTTAGTGTTAATCGAGAAGCAATAATTAAGTAATACTCTCCATTTTTAAATAATGGATGCATGAATTTATTTAATTAATTTATCAGATACAGCAATATCTTAGGCAAATCATACTACTCAATTTAAAAATGAATGGTTGGTTTATAGACTCGAGTAACTTTTGTGAATTCATGTATAGAAAGTGGCCAACTAATGTATAATTAGGAATTTACTATGGAGCGAGGATCATTCTAATTTTATGATGAAGTGTAAAATTTTGCGACAACTTTATACATACTTCATGCAACAACTTCTTTATTGTAGCGTATACGTACAAATACATTTAAATAGACTAGAAGAAAGACCCTTGTTTAATTATGGGAACCGCAAACCAAGTTGTTATTGGTACTTGCTACATACTTTAACGAAAAATAAAATAAAGCAATGAGTAGCTAAAACCAAAGGAATTGAAATTCAAATTGTAGAGATCCGAAATCTCCTCTTGAATCATATAAAATAATAAACTAAACTAAAATGCATGTTATTTGGTATTTACATACATATATAATATCAATTAATTAAGTACCACATTTTAATTAGTTTAATGGTTCGCTAACTGTGATTGCTGGCTTAAATAGCTAATATATAGCTAGTAATTAATAATAGTAAGTCATTTGGATTTGATCTAGTGTGAGATCATTGACCAAAGCAGAAAAATAATATACTAGTCAAACTGCACAACACTGTGACTGAAATAGTCAAAGGGAATGCCACCAAACCTCAATTAACTAATATTCCTCACAACAAGATTGCTAGGTAGGATTAGCATCATGCTTACATCGTTAATTACATGAAAGAAGATGAGAAATTAAAGTGATGGATGATGGAGAATTAGTTAATAATGAAGTGCTTGCGACCACCAGCATGTTTCTACAATCATAGTTGCATTTAGGTGGAATGAATTAAGTCATTAAATCTATATATGACCATCAACCATCATTAGTGACAGCTATTAGATTACTTAATCATTCAATTGGGATAAAAGGTCTTAATAAATCCCATCACAACACTTATAAATTTTACGTAGTATTTATACATATTATATAATAATTAATGTTATATATATTTTAAAATTATTTTATAATTAAAATCAACCATTAAGATTATTAGATTACCATATATCCTGAAATACCTGAAATATATACTTCCCACGCAACATAACGTCTCTATATTGATCACAATCCAATAATAGAAAGCAAAGATAACAATTTGGGGAGCATAACATCAATAATTTTCAATTTAGATATTGAATGCTATTGAGTAAAAGGCTGATGCCAACTTTTCCATTTTGGGCATATATCTTCCTTTAGGCGTTTCAAGCCATTTTCAATTTTCAAATAGCTAGAGCAACAACAAACTTTACATGTATCATGTATACTAAATATATATTATGTACGGAAAATATTAAGCATTACTAAAATTAAATTTAGATCCCATCTAATAATTATTTTTTTTAATTATTTTAAAAAAAGAGAGATTAATAAAGAAAATGACGGATATAATGTGTGAGACATGAGGGTAAGAAATGAATAAGGGAGAAAGGGACTTTGTTGCAAAAGTAGGACTCATCATCACTTGCTTCTCATTCTTCACTCTCTCACTCTCTTCTCTTCATTCATTCCCTTCCTTTCTTTCTCACTTTAGCTATACCAAACCAACCAAATCTCTCTCTCTCTCTCTCTCTAATGGTGGTGGTGGTTGTTGTCACTGCCTACTAGAGAATAGAGAGTATAGTAGCTAGTTAATTAAGCCCTCTCTTAATATTTTCTTTCTTTCTTTCAAAGAGTAAAAAACAAAAAAGAAGAAAGAAGAAACCTGGCTCTGAAATTTGTGTATTTCCAGGGGACCAAAATATAAAAATTAGTGGGCAGCAAGTTCTATGCACATTTTTTTGGATCTCTCTTCTTCTTCTTCTTCCATTGACTTTCCAATTAGCTAGGCTCCTCAAAATCATAAACAACAACTACTAGTAGATCACTCAAAATCCTTATTACCTTCCTCACTACTCTTTGAAGATCACACTTGCTTGTTCCTTCTCCATCCCACATGCCATGATCAAGAACCCAAAAATGGTTCCCTATTATTATTATTATTATTATGTGTTAACTTTGTTGATCCTACTATTGAGCACTACCACTCCATCATCTATTGAAGCTGCTGATGGGAGGATGATGAGAGCAACATTATTTCCTCATAGGAATAATCCTACTTCTTCTTCTTCTTCTTCTTCTTCACTCAAATCTTCTACAATGTTCCATGGTGGTGGCACCAAGGGAAACAATGCACAAGATAATAATGATGATCAAGTTTTTGGTGCAGATAAGAGGAAAGTATACACAGGACCTAATCCTCTCCACAACAGATAAGTTCAATTTGTTTTTATTTATATCTCATCTCAAAAGAGATACATATGTTGGATATTTCTATTCATGTCCTCCTCAATCCTCCATCCTACTTTTTTTCTTCTTTTTCTTTTTATTTATTATATTACATTTTGAAAGAGCATTTTTGGTGCTCCGGTTTAACAGAGATGTACATGATGATAAATTTAGGTTTGAGATATATAATAATATAATATATGTTTTGGTGATGATGAAGAAGATGATGAGTTAGTTCAAGTATTTTTTTTTATCATATTTATTTATATATATAAATATAATGAAAATGTTGACGAAGATTCAAGCTTTAATTTCGTGCTACTAGCAAGTTAATAGGCAATAGATGATGATATTAATCAAATTGAGTTTAATTAGGTAATAGATGGTGTTTGTTTGCATGCTTATAAGTTATAATTCTCTATTCCCTCTTTTGTCCTCTCATCTTTCTGGTTTATTTCAAGATTCTCTATTGTCTATATACATACATCATCAAGTTTTCTACATTTGGTTAACGCTCATTGCCTTACACAAGAAAGTGTTTGTGTATCCATATACATACCCACACCCCTTACAACTATATATATTCTAATTTACTTCTATATATGTACATTTAAATTCCACTTATTCTATTTTGGTGGGTGATCTCAATTAATTAAACTCCAAAAATTAGTTATTAGTTTATGAAGTAATAAAATTATGTGTTTAATTTAAACACATTTTTATATATAATATTTGTCCACTCTAAATCTATATTTATATTTTGTACTTATTAATTAACTTAAAAACATACACAAATGTCCAACTTCCTATAATAATATATTATAGGAAAATTATACAGTATGCCACTATTTTTGATGGTATACGGCATTCCACCGCTTTTTAGCCTTGATTTTGATTGATTTTAATTATAATCAATTATAATTAAAATCAATCAAAATCAAGGCTAAAAAGCGGTGAAATGCCGTATGCTGCCGTTTTCGCGACATATCTATATTATATTATATTTATGAATATGTATTTAAGAGAGAAAGCTTTTGTCTGTAGTTCACTGTATGAAAATTAAATCAATCTGAATAAAGTAGTGTTGGGGATCTATGAATAATACATATGCATTATGGGGACCGGGGGTAGCAGAGTAGTATGGTGAAATAAATCATAGATGCAGATCATCAGAGAGTTAAAACCACCAAAAGGGGTGTCCTACACATATATACATCATATTCTTGGGAATCCACCGTGTGATGATATTCATATATATCAGATGATGAATTCTTACCATGGATCTACATAAAATTTTTCAACCTACATTAACACTTTAATCATGAACCTCAGTAAAGAATCAAATGTCCATGGCCGTCCACTCATCTTAATTTCTCTTTCGTTATAATGACCCAGGTCCCACTGTAATAACTTTCATTTTTTATTTCCATTTTTTTTCTAATTTTATTATTTCTTTGCCAGCCATATATCATATATCTATCCACTTTGGTGGCCTTGACACAAATATTAATAATAATGTAACGTTCAAAAATTAAATCATAGTAGCTATGTCCTATGTGCAAGGAAATATAACAATATAATAGGGGTTAATTAATTTTCTTACTCTTTTTCTAATATTTTTCAAGGACATCCTTAAACTGTTGCACAGCATGCACGAATATAGAATTATTTTTTGATAGCAGATATTATTATAATAAAGTGCTTTTCTTTTGGCTGAAAATGCATCAGAATTATAGAGACTCAAACCCACAAACGGCCAAATTTGACATTTAATGCACTTCAAAAGATATATAATATAATATTTTCAAAGATTGAGCAAATTATTGAGGACGGTGATTTAAAAAAAAAAACTATGGTAGCTACTAGCTATATATATATATAGTAGTAGTACTTTGAATTTTACATGCATGAATAAAATTAAATGGCACAGGACCATCACTCTACTTGCATAGACAATTATATCCAAGTCCTTGCTTCTCCAATCTAAAGTTGAAGGACAAATATGTTCATATATATGCAGATAGATAAGTAGATACAAGAATACAAAATAGGTATAGTGGTATAGAAAACAATATAGAAACTATTCATATATAGAACCTGGATCCTAAAATGGATGCGGAATCATATATATGCTAAACTAATAATAATTAAACGTTTCAATCAAGTGTATGTGTATACGTTCGTGGATGCAAATAATGAACAAGATCAGAGTAAAATGACCGAAACTCTATGTTTTATTATATATATCTCGAGGTGAGGCGCGAGGGGAAAGTCTTGAGAGCCAACATATTTGAAAGTCAATGTATTTGATGGTGATAATAAATGAATTACGGAGGATAATTCATATATTCTGTGGATGATCACTTGTACTCTGTTGGTTCCGTAGCACCGTTGAGGGTTGAGGGTGTATGTATGTGAAGTCACTTTCGACTTTGGGGGCAACAGAATGTCACAGGCCAGGGTTGCATAAATGTAACACGACAAACTTCTGCCATTTACCCCCCATTTGAGTATCTTTAATGAAATTCAATCACCATCCATATCCATCATCATCATCATCATCTTCATCATGTATATATATACAACAAACAGCACAGCAACAATAGTAGTAGCCCTTCTTCGATCAAAGCTTAAACTTGACATAAATTTCATGGACTTAACATTTCAGTGTATGTTATATGTTTAGTATTGACAACTAGTTTTGTCCCTTGTCAAGTAGGATTTTGAATTATTATGCGTTTCACCAGAATATGTAAGTTTTGGTTATGTAGTTATGTGCCCCTATGAGGGTGAAAAACAAGCCTAGCTAGGGAGACAAAATCCTCAGTACATTAAATGTTGAAACAATGAAGCACCACAGATTGAGTTGAAAGTCCAAGTTAAAAAGAAGAGGTGCAATAACTACCTTGTTGATGCCACCACCAACTCCCTTCAATAACTATAAATTTCTTTCTGCTCTCTCACACAGTTATTATGTATACACATGACACATGCATGCTCAATCCCCTCTCTAATTGGGAGGGAGAAAATCAAACACACTGTCACCTAAAAGGACATAAAGATTTTTCACTTGCCTTCACACAGTGACAGTGGAATACACATGCAGCTTTCTAGTTCTGTTACTTATACATACATTATTCATCATTATTTCTTACTACTGGCTAGGGACTACTGATTCTAGTGTTATTACTTATTAGTGTTTGGATTCTTTATGTGCTCCTCAAGTAAAGTGTACAACCATGACATCAAATTTAAATGTTCAGCATTGATGTCATCTAGATTCTTCATTTGATTTTGTTGGACAATTTTGGATTTAACTCCCTATTCATCATATATGGGGTTGGATTCCAGGGATCTTTCCATCTACTTAATCTTGTGTGGCACTTTGTATAATTATATTTATCAAAATAAGATGCAATAAAAGAAAAGTCTACTAACTAGAGTACTAAGTAATCAATGTATGAAAAACATTAGTGTTTTTATTCATTTCATTATTAAAAACATGCGTCTTCATGATCACAATGCTGTTGGCTTGGGACATTTTTCATATTTCCATCCCAGATTACATAACATGTTCAACATGTGATGCTTCAATAATCAGAACTCAAAAGCATTGCCCTTGTGCTTTAGGCTCTCTCTCTTTCTCTTTCTCAGTGGCCATTAAAGCATATGAACACAAGTTATGCAGTGCATAAATTCATCAACCTATGTATCATGTGGATTGCATTGTGTAGATTTAGTATATTCAAAGTTTGGAAGCATGGGCTTTAACTTTACTCAACGCAGTTGCAGCTCTTGAATTTGATGGGCGTCCTAAATGCTTGCAGATGAAATCGCCAGCCTGCATTAGCTTTCCAAGGTCCACATTGGTTTTCACTCCAAGTCCATCCAGCATGTAAACAACATCCTCAGTGGCAAGATTCCCAGTTGCACCCTTTGCATAAGGACAACCACCGATGCCAGAAACAGAGGAATCCACCACACTAATCCCCATCTGCAGAACATTATAGTTATAACCAAGGTTACCCATTTTGAGTAGAGAGATTTCAAGTTTCTTTAAGTGTTTACTCTCAGAGAATGGGGAGACAACTAATTACCGGAAAAAATTCAACACAAATCGGCTACAATATTACAAATATAAGCAAAAAAAGAAAGTAAAGGAAATCGTTTACCTGAAGTGAAATTAGAGTATTTGAAAGTGCCTGGCCATAAGTATCATGAAAGTGGACAGCAAGCTTGTCAACTGGAACAACATCAAGAACAGCTTCAAGCATTGGAACGACAGTGCCTGTGAAGATAAAGGAGATTGAGTTCAATCAAAAGATTTGAAAAGCAAAAACAGCAGGGTAGAAAATGAAAGGGGATTTTTTAAATAGGATTATTATAAAATATGCAATGACTCAATATAATCATAGTCGAGACAACATTATAATATAATTAAAGAGGGGAATCAGATCAACACAACTAAGAGCTACAAACTTTTAACATATCTATACATACAGCACCATTGCAATCAAAGCCAATATAGCTAATAAGACATACATATGACAAACAGAAGAAGCATTACCAGGTGTACCAACACCGATCGTATCACCCAGCGAAATCTCTGAGCAACCCATCTCATAAAGTGCTTTTGCCACATATGCTACTTTGGCTGGGGCAACATATCCTTCGAAAGGACATCCCACAACACATGACATATATCTGTAGTATAAAACCAGTCACATGGCTGATTATATAATTTACTATGATGATTTTGAAAATTTAAAGTGAAGAGCAACAGCATGGTCCTTTTGGGATTGTTAAAATAATTTGAAGGAAAAGTAACTAGATTCTAGTTAGGACAAAAGGCGAGTCTAGGATACAGCCTACTATCTAAAGAACCACTTCTATAATCTAAACCATCTTTCAAGTAATTCCCTCTTCCAACCATCAAATGCAAATCTAATAGGGAGAGATTATGGTTGAAAGTACTTTAACAATGGGCCTAGCATCAAAAAGTAAATAAACTCATTTTGAAAAAACTAGTAGAAAAACAAAACCTCAGAAAATGCTGTAACCTATTCACTCTTTTCTGTAGAGATTGGCAAGTAACAAGTTAATAACGAAAACTATACCCACGAACAGGGATTGAGTGGCTTCGAGAAGCTGAAGCAATGTCTCGGCAACGAGCAAGATTATCCTCAATGCCAGAGTTGAGATTTGCTTTAGAGAATGATTCAGAAGCTGCAGGAAAAACAGCTACTTCCTTAGCCCCAGCAGCAACAGCTAACTCGAGACCCTGAAAGAAAGGGGTTTAGATAACTAAATGCATATGCAAACGCTTATTGAATAATAAATTTTAAAACTTATACATATCTTACTTTGAGGTTTGGAGTTAAGACAGGAAAGCTAACACCTTCCACATCTTGAATGGCTGACAATACATCCTTTGCATCTGCCAACTGAATTTAGTTTCAAAGATATGAAATTAGTTTGTCAGAGGATAACATTATTCGAAGAAACATGCAATCTGAAAATTTTGAATGGCTGCAACACAATTTTGAAAGTGCAATAGAAATCATGACTAACTCTACAATCACAAGCTACAATTATGGGAAAAATAAACATAGCAAAAACAAATAATTATGATCAAGAACATTGCAAGAGTTCATGATACCTGTGGTACCCATTTTGGTGAGACAAAACTGGTTGCCTCGACAACAGACAACCCGGAAGAAACCAACAGCTTTATGAACTCAACTTTGACATCAGTAGGAACAATAGACTTCTCATTCTGCAATCCATCCCTTGGACCAACCTCCA
>JASCZI010060484.1:83480-93636 GCA_036250425.1 Stylosanthes scabra
AGGGATATACAGAGTTGTGGAAACTATAGAGGGATCAAGCTTATGAATCATACTATGAAGTTATGGGAAAGGGTAATAGAACGAAGGTTGAGAAGAGAGACACAAGTATCGGAGAATCAATTTGGTTTTATGCCAGGTAGATCCACCACGGAGGCTACATACCTGTTAAGAAGGATGATGGAGAGGTATCATAGTAATAAAAGGGATCTACATATGGTGTTTATTGATTTGGAAAAAGCGTATGATAGGGTACCAAGGGAGGTCTTATGGAAGGTGTTGGAAAAGAAGAGGGTAAGGATAGCATATATTCGTGTTATTAAAGACATGTATGATGGAGCTACAACTAGTGTGAAGACGCAAGGTGGTGTGACAGAGGAATTTCCTATCGGGATAGGATTACACCAAAGGTCATCCTTACGTCCCTACCTTTTCACTTTAGTCTTGGAGGTACTCACAGAGCATATCCAAGAGTCTGTTCCATGGTGCATGCTTTTTGCGGATGATATCGTCCTTATGGGAGAGTCAAGGGAAGACTTAAATAAGAAATTGGATTTATGGAAAGAAGCTTTAGAAGTATATGGCCTACGCATAAGCCGTAGCAAGACGGAATATATGGAATGTAAGTTTGACCGTCAAAGGGAAAACTCCAATATAGAGGTGAAGATTGGAGATAACATCCTACGAAAAGTTAGAAGTTTTAAGTATCTTGGGTGCATTATACAGGATAATGGAGAGGATGTAAACCATAGGATTCAAGCAGGTTGGTCGAAATGGCGGAGTGCTTCTGGTTTTATATGTGATAAAAAAGTACCTTTAAAACTTAGAGGTAAATTTTACCGCACTGCTATTAGACCGGCTATGCTTTATGATACAGAGTGTTGGGCTGCTAAAGGGGAGCATGAACATAAGCTAAGTGTGACAGAAATGAAAATGTTGCGATGGATGAGTGGTCACACGCGTTTGGATAAAATAAGGAATGAAGATATAAGTGAGGAACTTGGAGTAGCATCTATTATCGAAAAGATGATAGAATCACGTCTAAGATGGTTTGGACATGTGGGAAGAAGACCGAGCGATCACCCAGTCAGGAGGGTGGATGAGATGGAAGGTGGGCAGGGGGTGAAAGGGAGAGGGAGACCTAAAAAGACCATCCATGAGGTGGTCAAACGAGATCTACATGTAAATGGTCTCTCTATAGACATGATACATGATAGAGCTCAATGGCGTCGTTTGATCCATGTAGCCGACCCCACCTAGTGGAACAAGGCTTTGTTGTTGTTGTTGTTGAGATTAATTAGAATGCTTATAGTCCTAGTCAGCACTTAGTTACAAAATAGATATTTCTATAAGCTTCTAGAAGATAGTATAGGTATACTCTATAAATACAACTATCTCATACACTTGTATTTTTCAATTGATCAGTTACACATTTTGCACATTTTGCTGAGTTTTCGTTTTTCTCAGCTTTCTCATTTTCCTCTTCTCTCACTTTAGTGTTCTTCTATTTTTTCAACCTATGGTCTGATACCTTTAGTTTCCATATAAAAAATCTCAGAGGCAAAGACAATTCAACAGGACACATTTCCTCTTATTTGCCAGAACTAGGGTACATTTGGAAACTTAAAAAAGCTAATTACAAAAATTAATAAATCAAGATCTATAACAAATACCATAATAATGAAGAACACATGTGACATATATCCTGGCAGGGAATGCAAATACCATCAAGAACAGAACATGTCCACATTAAAAATTCAGGATCAAACATAAAATAATATAACAGTGTATAAAACAATTGTAACATCTCACATTCTACAAATCATTCAGCACATAAGATCATCAAGGTTCCATTCATAAAGCTAACACAGCTGAAACAGCTAGCTTATGAGTAATGACAGATAATCCGCCTTAGTTTAACCGGTTTACTTAAATATAAAATAAATTCGTTAAAAAATACAATATACATTTTCAGATATTTAATTTCAATGATTCATATAACAATAAAATTCTAAATTTCACAACAAACATAATAAGTAGTCTACATTTCAACATTGAAATTTCACATTCAAAAATAAAATAATCAAAATAACACAACCATGAGCTATGAAGAAAAAGTGAACAACTCAAAAAAACACACACACACACACAACATAAGGTTAATTTTATTTTATTAATAATCAACCATCAACAAATAAATTATCACTTGATGATATATAAAATTTGAAAATCATGATTGCATAATAATATTAGTTGACTCTAGTAATGAAGAGAAAGAGAGATCAGAGTAGGTTCACTTCACTTTTGTGGCCAATTTTGAGTACTCACACTGTATACTACAAGTCTACAATTCAGACTACTCGTCCTAATGCAAGAATGATACACTAATAGATGCAGAATAAATTCTTTTGCCTGGCACCATTCTTATCTCTATATACTTATTAGTCATTTAGTTGTGCAATTGAGGTGGTTCATCAAAAGATCATTATAAAGTTCTGGAATCCACTACTCTGAATAAAATGCTATGATGAGAACATTAAATCCACTACTCTATAATCGGTAATGTGAATAAAAGGGAAACAAATTAATTTCAATTCCTAATTGATTGGACTAAAAGAGAACGAAGATTGAAGACTCGAAGAGGTGAGCGATGAGTCAGGACAAGTGACAGTGAGATGCGAGGGCTAACCGTGAGCTTAGATGAGCGACGATGGTGGTACGTGGACTTCAGGTGAGGTGTCGTCGCCGGAGACAGCGACGGTGGCGCTGGCCGACGGAGAGCGGTGGTGCGACTGCGAAGGTAGCTGGGCGCTGGTCTAGGGTTTTTGTTTTTCACTGCTGCAGAGACAATTTTTTTTTTACACAAAAATTTAAGCGTAGAAGCTAAGATAAGAATAAAATATGGGCCTAGGAATGAATTCTAGATTGGGCCTCCCTAAATGGTTAAGCTGCTCATATTGGCCCAAATTATTTGTTTTGTGAAAGTAGTTTGTACAGCTGGATTAGTTAGTATCTTTTTTTGGGCTTCGGCCCATCTCTCTAAAAAAAGTAGTTTATGTAAAGCAAAATATTTAAGAAAAATAGAATAAAAGTGAGCATGAAAGTTATACTTTGGGAGGGAATTTAGGCAGAGATTCTCTAATCCCTAAGAAAGTTCTGCAAGGCATAATCTTTTGCACAAGAAATTGTCAGAGATTCCATCCACCGGTCTTTGACATGTTTTTACCCATGATTACTCCCGTTTTAACTTTTTTATTATTTTTTTTAATATAGGAAGAAAAATAAGGAAAAGAAATAAAATTAGTTAAGAAATTAATAAAATAAAATTATAGTAACTGGCACCAATGTGATGGTGTTGCTCAATGATCAAAAACTCCCAAATGGCTGTCCTTTTCTTGTATTTCCCTCCATTCTTCTCCATGGTCTGGTCATTTGGTCACACCAATTCCAATTTCATTATGAAGATAAAGTGGGCCATGCCCACCAAAGTCCTTTGCCATTCAAAGTGATCTATAATCTCTAATTATGCTATTTTTTTATCGGAAAATTGTTAGGCGGTGAAAATATTTAATGGTTTACTAAGGTTTTAAGTGTTATTTTTAAAATAAAAGAAATATGGGTATATGTTAGAAATAACTACAGCCACACATTTAGAATCTTTTTTTATAATTCTTAAAGAACTACTAGATACTTTCACCACTATAAACAAAACCTAAAATATAAACTATAAAGTAGCTTCAAGTTTCAACATCCAAATGAATACATAAGCACTTTTATACAATAATAACACTAGTCTATGCATTGCTTGGTTACTTCCTCCCAAATAAAACCCCAACCAGAAGAGCTTCCAAACTTTTCACACTCCATTTAGAGAAGCACAGCTCATCAAGTAATAATTATGTCAATTATTATTATTAGTAGCTTATTAGTATGGTAGATTATGGATATACTAGTTACTCTAGTAGTAGTACTAAAATCTAATTAAGCAAGACATAATAGGACCTAATAATTGTAATTAATTAATAAGTTATCCGAAGGCAATTCTCAGTTGGCAGCATGAAAACTTTGTCCCTTTATCCAACAACTTCAAATGGAAAAGTTTGACAAAATGCAATTAATTAGACACTTTTGCTTGCCAACTTAGAGAAAGAGAGAGAGAGAGATGATTAATGTAATGAGGATTGAGAAGAGAGATGTCGTGATTAGCGCATAGAGAGAGCCATTGGATTCTTAAAAGAATGAATGAATGATGTGTGTGGTTTTAACAAACATTTGACCAAATTTTTAGTTAACAGTGTCTTTATTTCCTCCTTCCTCCTCACTTAGGACACAACTTTATTCCATGTTCTGCCACCTTTCAAGTTTATACACGATACAATATTTTTTATTTTAATTTTTAATTTCTTCTTTCCTTTTATCACTAATAATGACATTATTTGCGAAATCAAATTAAGATGTCATCTTCAATATAAATATAAAAATGTATAGAGATACATAAATATAATAATAATTATTAATCTTCAATGATGTGCACATAAAAAATTATATCAGATAAATCTAATATATTTCTATACACATGTATCATTTAATATATGATATATTTGTAAAAGAAAAACATTTATTTTTGTCTTCACGGTTTAAATTTCTTAAATCCATCACTACATATATATATCAATTTGGATATCCATATGCTCTGTGTAAAGGAAAATATTCCCCTTGTTTATTCTACTTCTTCCTCTCCCCATTTTTACAAACACAAGCTTTATTCTATTACCACCAAATGGAAGGGAGAAAAAAGAAAGATTGGAGATCAATGTAGGAAGATCGGAAGGCATCAAGGAATAAGAATTTTTTTCTTTCACCTTTGAAAAAAAATTAATAATAAATAAAAGCATCCACTATGAGGTAAAAAGGGCAATAATTATTGGAGTATTTTCTGCTTTTTCCCGAATCTAGTGGCCAAGAAATTAAATAGTTTGCGAAATGAAATATATATATTCTGAATTAAATTCTCATACGACGTGGTTCAGAGAATATTTAACTTTTGAAGATATATAAGATATTTCATTCATTCATATTTGTTGTGACATGTAACACAATTATATGATAGCATTATTAGAATTCAAAGAGTTAGAATTAGATGAAGGCCACAAAAAGTGTATTTGAATGTGACGTGGTGTGTAAATATAATATGCCTTCACAAGCTTGGTTTGTTTGTCCTCAAAGAAAGCTAGTCAAACTTTGATTTAGATTTGTTTTGAGAACCAGAAAGAGAGAGAGAAGAGAAGCACATAAAAGCATTTGCTTTCTTCTTTCTTTCTTCTTTTTTTTTTAGTGTTCTACGGTGCAATAATTATACTATCAATTGGTCAATCATACAATATGAATAAATAATGCTGACTAGATTGATTGTACCCAAAAAATAACTTAACATCACATGTTTAGTGTATCTTATATGGAGTGGAGCATATAATGCCAGAGAGGGATAAATAATGTAATAAGTATAGCAATCTTTGAAAAAGTTTATATAAATAATTGAGAGTGAAATAGAAAATTATATAATGAATTTATGAAATTTTTTTAGTTCTGGTGACGTGATATTTATATAATATGAATTAGAAAATATATATATATATATATAATTGTTTGCCTTTTTTATAATAATATAACATACTTCAAGCATACATAAATTTATATATTACTTATTAATTAATTTTACTTGTATTATAATTTTTTTTCAAAAACATATATAAGTGATAGAAACTATTTTAAATTTATCGAAGAATTGTACAAAGGAAGATGGTCAAAAGCTGAAAATATCGGAATTGGAGCACCAAAGTTAAATATTAAATTCGCAATATATATACAGCATTGCCTGGTTTTATGAAAGTTTCATTGGAGACATTTATACACACATATTCTTTATTCATTAATTCCTTCATTAAATAAATTAAGGAATAATTGAGACATATCTCTGACAATGCAATAGTTCCTTGCCATTCTTCTTGAGCCATTCCATAATTCCATAATTAACAAATAATAGGTACATTATATATATTATTATACCACCTAGCTGTTAGGTGTGAATTAATTATGGCATGCATGCAGTGGATCATGGTGCAGAATTTTCATTTTCATTTTCATTTCCTTTTTTCTTTTTATCTTTTTTTGAAAATAATTACTTATAGTGTGATTTGGTGTGTTAATAATACATATATAAGAAGCTTTTCATTATTATTATCTATTGAGGTGACTTAGAATGCACTATCATACAAATTAAATAAGAAGCAATCATGTGTTTGTTGCAAAATGACAACCTGACTTAATCATAATAATGGTGCAATAATATTATTTTGTTATCACTAAGCTAAGCTTCATTGGACATAAATAGTTTAATTTATTATTAATATATATAATATTATTGTATATAATTAATTAAAATCAACAATAATTCTACGTGGACAAGTGGTTTTGACCAACCAAATGCAACAAAATAATTTATTTATATGCTAAATAATATATTATTTGGGTGTAAAATAGAACTTTATTGGTGCTTCACCTTTTTATACTATTTTACACCAAAATGTTTTTCTATTTAGCATATAAATAAATCACTTAGTTGTATTTGGTTGACCAAAACCACTTATTGAAATAACATTACCCAAAAATCAAATCTCCTTAACCGAGGCCATACTTCAAAATTTTCAAACCTTAGACTTTTGGTTTTCGAACTTGATGGTTGGGGGGAAAAAGAAATAGTATATAATAACTGAAAGATTTTGTTCTTTTGTTATATAGAAAAACATCAAAATTAATTAAGTAATGGAAAAACAAAAAGGAAAGAAAAGAAAGAAGCATATAAAAAGCTTGGTGCTGAAGGAATAGATACTATTCTCCTTATTAATAACTTTACTGAGATAAATGAATGAAGAAATAATGGCGAACACAGAATTTAAATGTCATAAAAGCTTTGGGCCATTTACACGTATAAATAATCCTACCACACAAAAACAAAAGTGCATTTGATGCTTCATATATACCCATAAATAAAGTTGCCCTACATAATAAGTCATGCTTAGCTTAGCTTGTATAATATCTTTGGTGTTTCTATCTATCTAAGTCTAACAATGCCATCATCATCATCATCAAGTTTGTTTAATTACTTTATTTGTTGGATAAACATAGCATCATAAAACCAATTATATATTAAAAGATTTTAATGATGAAATTAAAAATAAAAACATCTGATTTTGATTATATATTTTATACATTTTTATGTAAGAGACTTATGTCCTTTTAGTTTTAAATGTGATTATGTATAGATAATTTTTTAGTTTGTTTTATGTTGATTTTTTTAAGAGATAATAAAAAGTATCAAACTCTAAACATTTTTGTTATAGAAATATAATTCTAATATTATATTATTTTAAGTTATATAGATATAGAAATATATAAATAGTTATATATCTTACTTATAGTTATGCCAAACAAAGGTTAAGCATTAAAAATTTTGTATTTGTTTTTATATTTCTCTAAAGAAGATATAGAAAAAACAAGACAATAAAACAAAAAATTATCATATTATTTACTTTCTTGTCTTTATATTTTTGTCTCATCTTTAAATCAAACAATGTGTAATTTATATTATATATAGTTATAAACTATTCAAAATATAACATATTTCTAAACTCTTTTAAATATTACTATACTCGATGATATGGGAATCAGATTCATGACATAAAAAGGACTCATCATAATACATAGTAAAAAGTAACCCCCCAAACTAATAATAATAAGTAGCTAGCAATAATAGTTAGGAATGAATTAAAGTTAGAAAGAATAAAGTGATACACACTCAGCATCAAGGACATGCAATGCTTGTCTAGGATAATAAGTAAGATATACATTGGAATTGCATTAGATATCCACTGAAGTAGTAGTTTTTAATTTTTAAGATTGAAAATTTAATCTTCTTTCTATCTCTTATTTCCTTCTCTAGCTTGTCAAATGGTACTTACGGAGGTCTTTATGTAGGAGCTTAAAAAGTAGGTGCACCAACTTTGTAGCAAGATTACTATTTTCAAATAAATCAAATGCAGCCAACAATGTACATGTATCTACATATGGTGATGAAATTATAACCATAGTTAAAAAGAAGTACACATTTATTGTTAGATGGACTCATCATATATAGTAGATATTAATTACATGAAAAATCCAATCAATCAAAATAAATTGAGTGGACATGTATATATGTTCATACATCAGAATTGAGAACGACTTGAATATTATTATTGTTAAAAATAAAGCACTAATTATTATTAAATTATGATAATTAATTAATTAATTAATATATACAGGGTGGATGTAACTTGTAAGGTATTGACAATGCAAATTTGCTAATAATATTAATATGCGGCTCATGTGGCGGATACTGTCTCCTTTGACAGCCATAAACTAATGTGAGACTAATAATAATTTATTTAGTTCTTCATTTACAAAGTTCAAATAATAATAATAATAATAATAATAATAATAATAATAATATATCTAGGTTAATTTTATAATAGACTTTTCTTCAAATTATATTTTGGAGGGAATTTTTATGCATATAGAAAATTAAACCAAACATATATTATTATGAAAAGTGATCCACAAGTTGAGCTTGAGATAATAAGGAAACATGGCAGTGAGAGAATTATTAAATAAAGCAAACTTGAAAATTTATCTTGGAAGATATAATTAATATTTTGTGCTTTTGCGGAAGGTTAGGTCACCATACCAGTACCCAGCAATGTGCAAAACTCAAATTATTATTAATTTGTTTATCATAATTTCAAACATTGCTCCAAAATGTCAAATGAATGAGGAATAAATAAAAAGTATTAAACTACTCCAAAATTAATGCCTTTCTCTTCTCACGTCCTACAATTATTCAAGTATATTATCTATAATATACAACATACAGTGCAAACTAATAATGATATGAATAATGAAGTATACAAAGATATGCACTCTGTAACACATATTTATCTATAAAATGGAAGTGCATGGAATCCTTTATCATACAATATAGGATATAAATATTTGGTCTTTATAAAAATATATTTTTTGTTCTTCAAATTTTCTTTTTAGGTTATTGCTAAACTTAGCTTATAGTTGTCCATTATGACCACAAGATATAGACAAATAAAAATAAGAATTTTCGCCAACAAGTGATTTTAATTTTTAAGGAGACTTTTTAAACATATATTTCTCATTGATGCTCAATTGATTAATTTTACAGGGGTGTATATCATTGGTAGCTCATTAGGCACTTTTTTTTAATCTAAATTATATATTTATATAATCATTGTAAGTCCTTGAAAGCTTCCCCATTCAACTTCCTTAAACCAAGAAATAAAAATAAAAAATTCCAGTTTTTGGTCTATTAGTATGGGATGTAGTCTACGTTTTTTTCTGACATAAAATTTTATTTTATTTATTTTATTTTCCTTAGAACATTCCATCTGTTACACTTCTTACATGCATGCAGCTAATAGTAATTATAAAACTCGATGCTCAGAAAATAAAAAAAAAATTAGCAGATTCATAGAGATTCATAAAAAATTCAGCTTTAATTTCTCTTTTTATGGTTAAAATATTCATAGATTTCAAATTACTTATTGGTAACCAATAAAAATAAATCTACTATAAAAAAAAACATTTTTAAAAATTTTCAAAAATAGAAAAAGACAGTTTTTCACATGTCTACAAAACGAGGTCAAAGTTCAGAACTTAAATACATAAATAAATAGGTGATTAGTTACTTAACATACTAAACTATATACCAATAATGTTGTGAGTATGGATTGAATTGAATTGAATTGAAATGAAATATATATATCTTGGTTTGTTTTTTGGGATCAATAAGGACAGGCTGGAAGGATCCAAAACCAACCCCACTAACTATTATTATTATTAGAGAGCAAGAAACCAACACTACCCTCTCCAATAAAGTGTGTTCTCCTCTTGCTAACTTCACACAAAAATTAAATTAAAAATTTAAATAAAGAGGGCTTACATTACATAAAGCAGAAAAAGAAAGATTGGATTTTTTTTTTTTTTTTTCATTCTCCTTTTTCTTTTTCCTTGCAGACTCTGCTAAGCATCTTTGCCT
>JASCZI010060484.1:96240-107003 GCA_036250425.1 Stylosanthes scabra
TTGGGCACGGACGGAATCCGGCATATTTCGAGCTGTCCTGAAGGCAGATCCAAGTTTTGATGAAGCTCCTTGGCCTTCTTTATCGGCTGATGCAATAGATTTTGTAAAGAGGCTGTTGAACAAGGATTATCGTAAAAGACTAACTGCAGCTCAGGCTCTCAGTATGTTTTCCATTCACTTTCGATGGCGGATATGGTATTTAATTTATTCCCCTATAGTGTTGTGAATTCTCTTTTCTTAGAGCTTGATTTTATGCTTAGGTCATCCATGGCTGGCGAATCATTGTGATGATTTGAAGATACCTATTGACATGATAA
This sequence comes from Stylosanthes scabra, assembly GCA_036250425.1. NCBI lineage: Eukaryota > Viridiplantae > Streptophyta > Magnoliopsida > Fabales > Fabaceae > Stylosanthes > Stylosanthes scabra. The sequence continues at coordinate 96,558 of JASCZI010060484.1, forward strand.
TCCCCAAGCAAGTTAAAGCTTACATATGCTCATCATCTTTACGTAAATCAGCATTAGGGGTATGTAATGTGTACAATCATTCAGTTTTGCTTTTGTTTTTCTCATTCAATGTTATATCTCATTATGGACTTTGGATTACTCGGTAATTACCTACTAATTAAGGTAAATGATGAAATGGAGATAATCTTAGAAATCTCTTCTAGCTAGTTAGTAACTTTAGGGAAATAATGAGCATTTGTAAGTAACATAATTATTATGAGTAGTTACGGTTTTCTCTATGCTTCTATCATCATGATTCCTTATTACTGTTGATTTTTATTTGGGATAGGATTACTTTTTTAATATTTTTTACTCTACTGCTCTGCACAATTGCACATGGTATGAGTAATTGTGTTCCTTTAGGCAATAGAACGAGATTGACATGACATGTTTTATTGCATGGTTCATCCTTATAGGACTTGGATTCTATTTTTTGTGTGTGAGGATTTCTCATCCTCTTGTACTATTCTTGTCTCATCTAATAAATTTTCTTTTACTATTTGAAAAAACAATATTCAAGTTTCTTAATATAACCTTCAGCAATTTCCTTTTGAAGACATGTATATTTTGATTAAAAGTTTGCCATTTTTCCAGGCTCTTGCAAAGACATTAACATTAGTGCAGCTAGCTTATCTCAGAGAACAGTTTACTCAGTTAGGACCAAACAAAAATGGATCGATTTCTATGCAGAATTTCAAGACGGTGAGCACATATTATAAGCTATTGCACTTCTTTTGCAAGTAACTTTCACTTCCACTAACGTTTATATGCGCAGGCTGTTTTAAGGTGTGCCACTGATGCCGCAAAGGATTCTCGAGTCTTAGATTACGTGAGCATGGTAAATCTATGAAGAATTGTGGCTCCTTATATTGATTTTTGAATCTTCTTTACCAGAGACTGAATTACTGTTATTTTTCATCTCTCAGGTTAGTTCAATCCAATATCGGAAACTAGATTTCGAGGAATTTTGTGCTGCTGCTATAAGTGTGCATCAACTAGAGGGAATGGAGACCTGGGAGCACCATGCAAGGCGTGCCTATGAGCTGTTTGAAAAGGATGGAAATAGGCCGATCATGATTGAAGAGCTAGCTTCGGTATTAACATTATTCCATTTGTGCAAATATCAATCGTTACCATTTACCAACATCTCTGGATCCTGGTCATGTTAATTCTTCCCAAGAACCTATTAGCCCCTCTGGTGGTTAATTCAGTTAGAGTGCTTGCTAAACAATTGGTTTTTGGATTTCTGGTTATTAGTGTTCTGCTTTAGAAGTCCTTGTGATATTTTTTCCTTGCTTTTCGTCTCTACTCCTTCGAATTTAATCTACATGACTTGATACCTCTCATCATATTCATGATCAGCAATTTCTCTACAACATGCATCATGGTACTAATATCAAACTTTGTAATTTGATTTGTTCCAGGAACTTGGGCTTAGTCCATCAGTACCTGTCCATGTTGTACTCCAAGATTGGATAAGACACTCGGACGGGAAGCTTAGTTTCCTGGGGTTTGTCAGGCTTCTGCATGGAGCTTCTTCTCGCACGTTTCACAAGGCTTGACGGAATTAACACGTGGTCTCGATTATTTTTTTCTTGCCATTATTGGCCATAAATCTTTTTAGGGGATTTGAATGCATGACTCATGAGAAACAACATCAGAATATAGTGTTGATCTTGACTGCAAAAAGATGGATCCTTCATGCCTATAAGTTATAGTTTGATGCAGCTGCTGAAGCTATTATGCAACATCTTTCTCTTGTTAAGGACCCCTTATATCCAGAGTTGTGCAATAAAAATCAAACCCTTTTCCTCAATGCAGTGGTTGGTGGTGCTGGGAGTTAGAAGCTTGTACAGATGAAAGTAGAGCACTGATTGTACTTAAAAGACTAGAGGAACTACTCTAAAAAAATGAGTTGTGTTTTTGGGTGTGTCCCTTCCCTTGTGTACCCTTTCCACGTTTCAATAAACTCTTCCAAATTCAGTGAATTGCTTTATAGTTTACCCCCGTTTTTTCCCCTCTAAATGCTAATTGTGTTTCAGTTTTAAAACTCATCATATTTTTCCAGCATTATTCATGGTCATTTTGTTAGAAGGTGCCTTGATCTTTAAATAGGAGGTCTCAGATTTCAGTCATGGTAATAGGAAAAATGAAAATCATAGTTGGGTTGTACTTAGTTGCATTCTTGATAATTTTAGAATCCAAACATACACACATGATAATGATTATGAAGTTTCATGAGAATTAGTTAGCTATAGGAGTTTAATACTCATTAATGGTGTGATTTAACATTTGTGTGGATGCATCTGCAGAACATAATAGGGGTAGGGTCAAGGCATGCACATAAAGAAGAGAGAGTGGAAGTTGAAGCAGAGAGCACAGAGAGGTAGTTGCTTCAATGGTCCCTTGTTTCTTGACAAAAGAAACATAGCAAAGTTCCTCTCTTTATGAGTGGATCAACAACAATAAAAACACTGCTCCACATACACTCTGTTATGTTGTGTCAGATTCATTATATCAACAAACAGTTCAGCGTTTACACGTATATTTTTAACAGAAGAGGACTTTATGGTCAAGTTTAAATCTGCAAAAGAAAAAAAAAGAGAAATTGATAAACAAAAATATTGGTAATTGCCATCAACTAGCATGAAAAGCTCAAGGCAATGTTGTCACGTTGAAATAGTCCAAAGAAAATTCTCCCTGTTCTTTTTTCTTCTCACGGCATTTTTCAACCCGACAAGTTGATGACTAATCCATCGTGAATCTGACAAGTTGATGACTAATCCATCTTGAATCTGAGCTTTATTTAAAGATCTGCCGCTAGCCATGGGTTGCTGGCACAAGGCGAGTTTCGAACCTCGACACTTATTTAAGCGGACTAGTGAGCTGTCCATTATACAATGTAAATGAATTACTGAGAAGATGATAATTTATTAACTAAAATTCTAAAATACTATATGTTGTATATTAAAAAAAAAATTAACTACCATATATTTGTATTTTGATTTGAATGTATATTATCAACTTTAACAAGTTGCTGTTAACTGTTAACTGTAAACAACTCTTTCTCTCTTTCTCTCTCTCTGAGATGGCAATCCAGAGAGGGTTCACGAAATCGAAAGCGACGAAATCAGCGAGATCCCCGATCTTGGTTCTAGCTGCAACAGTCACCGCCATTGCCATAATCTTCCTCATCTTCTCTTTCATCTCCACCACTTCTTCAAACCCCAATTCTCACCAACTCGGAAAGTACATATATTGGGGAAACAGAATCGATTGCCCCGGAAAACACTGCGATTCCTGCGAGGGTTTGGGCCACCAGGAATCAAGCCTCCGCTGCGCCCTCGAAGAAGCCCTCTTCCTCCAAAGGTACTCTTTTTATTCTTTTCTTATCTTTTTTGTGAGGTGTTGGATTTTAATGAAGTCCTTTTTTTCATTGCAGAACCTTCGTTATGCCGTCTAGGATGTGCATCAACCCCATACACAACAAGAAAGGGATCCTTCACCATTCCCTTGCCAATGCTACTTCTGAGGAAATGTGAGTTCTTTTCTTGCTTCAATGTTGATATGTTTTTCCTTACTAATTCATGTGTCTGGATCTGATCTTGAACATTGCCGGTTGCCATGGTTTTATATTGTGCTATCTTGTTGCATTGGGAAGTTGCAGCTGCTCTTGCTATCTTGATTCAGTTATAGAAAGTTAGAAACTGTTGTTCTTATTATTTTTATGTTGCATTGCTTAGCAAGCTTTCTGTTTTTGTGGCGATAGGTGGGCAGGGAGTTCTTGCGCCATGGACTCTTTGTATGATGTGGACAGGATGTCCGAGACTGTTCCTGTGATTTTGGACAATTCGAAAGAGTGGTATAATGTTCTGGAAACAAGCATGAAGCTGGGAGCCAGGGGAGTTGCACATGTGCAGGGAGTTAGTCGTTTTGAGCTTAAGCAGGATAGTCGCTATTCAGGTCTGTTGCTTATCAACAGAACCGCTAGTCCTCTTTCATGGTAGGTCAACCAACCTTGTTTGGTTATGACACATGTTTAATATAGAATTTCATGCAAGTTTTATTATTGATTTCAAATGTGATTTGTGTGGTTTTATTTGAAGATTTTAAAAGGTCACAGATCACAACTAAGTTGATTGTATATTAGACCATAGACATACAGATTCCTCCTAATATTTGGCAGTTATCTGTGAACGTGATTAGTACTTCTGTGTAGACATTATTCTTCTGAAAATTTCCAATTTTTCTGAGATGAGTAATGATGGTCTTTCAGGTTTATGGAATGCAAGGATCGAAACAACCGTAGTGCTATAATGTTGCCATACTCATTTCTGCCATCAATGGCAGCACGTAAACTAAGAGATGCAGCAGAAAAGGTCCACCTGACACACAATCTCTTTAAAGTTTCTCTTTAAGTTTGGTAAACTTCTCATGCTAGATATGTTGAATTTTATTATTTTGTAAGATGTTTATTGCCTGAATGATAAATTACCATGTGCAGTGTTCTATTGCCAAACATTAGAATGACTAGGAAAAGGTAATAAGAAAGAATGCAACATTGATTCCCAGTGTCTTCTCATATTAGTAGTGAATGCTTTGAAACAGCCATGAGGAGAGTACGAACAAAGAAGCTGTATAGGCTGAACTAAAAATTAGAGAGGGTAGAGATTTTGGGTAGACTGATTCATAAAGTTTTAGTGTTTTGTTTGCTTCTTTCTGATGAAAATAGAGCTATACCAAGTACAGGTATGGCCTTTCCACACACAGATATATGTGACTGGGTCCTCCTAGGAGATGTCATCTTCTTTCCCAATCTTCCACATGGACATGATATTTTACTTTATAAATCCCTGATTAAGGTTTTCCTTGTAGATGAATTATATTGTGATCTGAGTGAGTTTGCAGTGATTGGCAGGACTTATGATACAGTCACTTATCTAAGGTTTTTAATTCATGTATTGATTGATGAAATTTAATTATGCAGGTCATATGAGTAATATTTAGCAACTTTGAGAATTTTGTTGATTATACTTATAACATGCTGGCTCAGTTCACACTATAGCTTTCCATTAAAAAACTATGCCCAAGTTACACTGTTCAATTTCTGACCTGCTTATGGTCACAGATCAAAGCACAACTCGGTGAATATGATGCCATACATGTCCGTCGTGGGGATAAAATAAAAACCAGAAAGGACCGATTTGGAGTAGCAAGGAGCCTTCATCCTCACCTTGATAGGGATACACGGCCGGAATTTATGCTCTGCAGAATCGCAAAGTGGGTCCCTCCCGGAAGAACCTTATTTATTGCTTCCAATGAAAGAACTCCTGGATTTTTTGCACCACTTGCTGTCAGGTAACTGTTCTATTTTGCATATTGGTTCCTAAAAAATTGAAACTTTTAAAGGTATTATAGCATAGGAATCTATATGGCATAATCTAGAATATTGGTTTTCATCACTGGATGAAGTTGATCTTTTTAAGTTTCTGATGTTATAACTGCGAAATACTTGTCACTCAGGAACCATCACAGGGTATGCATTACATACTGGACTTCATGTGTGTCATTTTCTAGGTTACAATCACATCTGGAACTATCAAATGGTGCAATAGCTGTACCATGCTAGTCTGCATAGCTGTGAACTAAAGACTTCATCTGTGTGCATGTGTTTGTGTATGCGTGTTTGTTTCTTTGTATGCATTCAATCATTCATCGGGACATGAGACTAGGTATTTTATCTTAAGTTGGGCTATATCATATCTTCTATCTGCTTTCTATTGGTCCACTTATTGCGGTGGAAATTTTGTTCATATGCAGTATGGACACCACTTAAGTCCACATCCTATCCAATGGATGGAGAGTGTGTGTGTCCGATGACCTATTAAGAACATATGACACAACTCTATTGCGGTTGGTTCTTTGATTTTACCCAGTCATGTTGATCATAAAATTTATGGAACAATCACTCTTAAAAGGCTTTATATCTCGATGTAGCTTTTGGATGAGATTAAGTTCTATTGATGTTCATGACAATTCACATTCAAACTTGCAGGTACAAAATGGCATATTCTTCAAACTTCAGTCATCTCCTGGATCCCTTGATTGAGAACAATTACGAGTTATTCATGGTGGAGAGGCTTATCATGATGGGTGCAAAAACGTTCATTAGAACATTCAAAGAAGATGACACGGATCTTAGCCTCACTGATGATGCAAAAAAGAACACAAAAGTTTGGCAAATACCTGTCTACACAGCGGATGAACCATGCTGACACCTATATGCATACATATTACACTACAATCCCTTTGTAATCCACATTAGGTAGAAACACTTGCATAACCAACAATCTTTGGGAAGAAATGCTAAGTAAGAGTCTAAGGGACTAGGGAAATGTGAGGCTTCTTAGTTCGTGTTGTAAATTTTGAGGTTAGTTAGAACTAAAATTAGATTCATTCATTAAATCCATGTATTTATTTCGCTCTGAAGCTTACGAAGCCACCACTTTTTGAGTGAAGTCCAAAGCGGTCTATGAGACGAGTTTTGCACCAAACCCGTCCCTGAGATATTAATTACTCCATTTTAGTCCTTAAGCTTTATGCACTATGGCGGTCCCTTGAAAGGGGAAGAGGGACCACTACGGTGTCTAGGACTCTAGTGTAATTGGAGTTTTAGGGACTAGTGAAATGCAAAGTGCCAATCTAAGTGACTATTTGGGGTTTAGGGTTTTATTATCGGTTGTTTTTATGTAGGATGTTTCAACCTAAACTATGATACATACATATATAATTCTTCTTTTACGAATTAGCCAATTATAGATTTTCTTTTTTTTTTTTTGTGCTAGAAAAGCTTCAAATCATAATTTGGTAAATACTCATCTCTTATAACTCTTATAAGAATATGTTATTTGTATATTTAAGATAGAAATCTTGAAGACATATTAAGAGAGAGAAACGGATTCTAGCATTTTTTTTCCCATTCGATTATTCCAATTAACGATGAATTATTACAATGTTATTATAGGTAAAATTAGTAGAATAAGCTGTTTTTATTGTTGGTTGTTGAATGTCCAAAGAGCATCTCTACAAGTGGTTTCCAAACAGAAAATCCGATATTCAGTTACTAGTCACGGCTCTATTACATATGTTTTCTTTTGCATCAAGTAAATGAACTAAAACTTAAGATTTCCTAAATTATATCCAACAAGTGTTGAATAAGGCTAGCTCAGTTGGTATAGAACTCTAAGCGTTAAACCAAAATCAAACAAGTGTGATGTCTGATGTGAGTTGTGACCTCAAGCCAAAAAAATAAAAATAAAAATAGTTTATAGCTGTCTTCTTCTTGTCTCCCCTTGTTCCTTGAAGTGCTATCACAGAGGCAAGACAGCTGTGTAGAGTGGCAGATTTTGATTGGGTTACCTTGCACAATACTGAATCCTATAATAATAGGATACGAGTGTGTGCATGTGATATGCTAGCCAGTTATCCTACCCTTCTTCTGCTAAGTTCCTAAATCCTAAGCATTCCAAATTACTAATTACCACCTAATTATCATTATGATGGGATGTTTTATCGGATTTAATGTCAAAAATGAAATATTTAGCATTTATCTATTTATTTTTTAAAATAAATTGTGCGTTAATATATTTTGAATTTAAATAATTTCAAACTTAAATGTAAATTATTTAAATACAAAATATCTTAATATTGTGAAATTTATAATTTTATATTAAGTAATATTCTAATTTGTTTAAAAGAAAGTTTTGGGAGTCAACATTAGATAGACAATAGGGAGTCAATATCATTCTTTCTTATTTTTCCTATCTTTTTTTACCATCCACTATTTTCTTAACCCCTATTGATCCCTAACGTTGATTCCCTAAGTAATTTATTAGTGAGATAAATAAACAAAGTTGGTGTCAAACCTCAACCGTGTTTCTTCCATTGTTTGAATTGGACGGACTCAAGTGGAACCTACGTTCCCATTCGCGTGCACTTTCTGTTGCTTTCAAATGGCATCTATGCCAAAAGCATCTATTCCAAGTTCCAACACCTTGTTCATTGTCCAGAACCAAATTCCTTACTATATTTTTTCCTCCTTTCCTTTGGTTCATATCTTCAATGTTATAATTACACACGTAAATCAGTTTTTGATACACTCCCTTCTCACCTTTATTTGGATATATATAGCAATACCAGCAACAAAGCTTCTGTTACTTTATTTTTTTAGTGGATTTCCATCTGTTACATGAGTCTTATCCTATGATCTAATCTCTATATTACACATATTTAAGTACATTTTATCTTTAACAGCACCTGTTATGTCTATGTCACAGTTGTTTGATTACATTTTAATCCTAGTACTTGGTGGAAGACACATCATGCGACTTAGGGCTCCACATATTTGACCCTCTAAAGGTAAATGTAGGCATGTAGCTTAGGTGTTGTGTAGGATATCAACTAATCAAGCGCTCAAGTGTTGAAATCTCATTTACAAATTACAATGTGTTCGACTTGCAAGGTTAAGTTTTAGTTTTAAATTAAATTTTGAGTTGAAATTTTTTTAATAATTTAATTATTCGACTGAAAGAATAATAAAATATAAAATGATTAAGAGAAATATAATATAAATTAATCAATAAAAATATTTTAAATTTTTTGGAGATTTCAGGGTTGAATATAATCCCTCCTCAAATTGCCAAACTTTGACGTATTTAGTACAAGTAAACATCATAGAATAAATTGTAACTTTACTCTCAATAAAAGAAAAAGAAAAAAAAAAAAAAAAAGAAAAGAAAAAAGAAAGAAGGAAACCTCTTTAGGAATCCCTCCATTTTCTTTTCAATAGAATCAGAAAATTTTCCAGCAAAATCATAGAAACCACACACAGGAAAAGGAACAAGTAATTAGGGTTAGGGCGTCATGCCTTACCTTGTCCGCGACAATCTCTTCATCGGGAACATCAGCGACGCCGCCGAAATCCTCCAGAACGGTGGAGCTGCCGCTGCTGCCGGAGGTGGAGACTTCACTCACATCCTCTCCGTCCTCAGCTCCGCCTCCATTTCCTTCTTCTCCGAATGGCGCCCTTCAATCTCCATCCCCGTAATAGAGATCAGCAAGGTCTACGTCTCCGGCGCCGGCAGCGGTGACTCCGGCAAGTGTGCCCTGCCGCCGGAGAAGCTCCTTTACTCGCTCGAGTACGCCGGACGTGACCTCAAGCTGGTGAGGATGGCGGTGCCTCTGAAGGACACAGAGAACGAGGACTTGCTTGACTACCTCGAAGTTTGCATCGACTTCATTGATCGTAGCAGGAAGGAAGGTTCCGTTTTAGTTCACTGCTTCGCCGGAGTTTCTAGAAGGTTCCACCTCTCTTCCTTTCTGTTGTTGAATGTTCTTACGTAAGGAAGAAGAGTGAATTTTGATTACTATTATTCCTTTTTTACCCCCAATTGTTTTTGTTGTTGTTGCAGTGCGGCGGTGATTACAGCGTATTTGATGAGAATGGAAAATCTCTCCCTCGAAGGTGTGATACTTTTTTCTGCTACTGCCAGTGTTAAAATCATCATCAGTAATTGAAACATTGACGTTTATCAAGTTTATGTGATTTTATCTTCTTCCCCCTGCAGATGCCCTTGAATCATTACGGAAGAGCTATGAATTTGTTTGCCCCAATGATGGCTTTCTTGAGCAGGTGTGATATGAATGGCCAACTTTGTATGACTTGCTGATTTCTTAATTTTCTGTGAATTATTTTATCTACCGATTAGAACTATTGCATTATTTATTTTTATTTATGTTCTTCTGCTTTAGTTGAGAATGTTCGAGGAGATGGGCTTCAAGGTTGATCACTCCAGTCCTATATATAAGCGCTTTCGTCTGAAAATACTTGGTATGGAACTACGGATCCATCTCCCTGTATCCCCAGTTTTTCTGTAACTTGTATAAAAAATTGTAGGTTGCTTCTAAGCTACATGCTGATAGATTTTCCGGTTGCATGACATGGGTGTATATATGCCAATCCTTTAGTCTACTATACTATTAACATTGAAGTTTTCAACATATAATTGATGTCATCTTATGTGAGATCTGTCTTTGTCCATTTCCTTTCAGGTGATAATCATTTCTCGGGGTCTAGAATAGACAGTTCTAAACTGGGTGCAGACCCTGGCATGCCTGTACAAATTTCTTCAGATGTTGAAGGAGCTACTAAAGTAGAAAATAATAGGAGTCCTACATATCGCTGTAAGAAGTGCCGGCGAATTGTCGCATTGCAAGAAAATGTTTTAGCTCATGTTCCTGGTGAGGGTGAGACGTCCTTTGAGTGGCATAAGCGGAGAAGTGGCAATCCTTTCAACAAGTCTAATGAATCCTGTTCGTCCATATTTATTGAGCCTCTCCGATGGATGA
>JASCZI010060484.1:107013-117025 GCA_036250425.1 Stylosanthes scabra
ACTACAATACTATAGTGTCTCTATTTCTACAATGAGCTATGACTTTAGTGCAGGCGTGATGATGATAATAATTTTATGCTTAAATGGTCTTCTAAAACATTTTGAAATGTATCCAATTCTTTTCTTGCTTTGCTATCTTGGAGCATTTATGGGTGGTTCACTTAACCATCTCATTTGAGTAGACTGGTGTGCATATATTGGATTCTTTGGTGATATACACTGGTTGAGACATGTATATGCATAGAAAGTGCGACATTCTTTGTACTGATATCTCTTTCACTCAGTTGAGGAAGGCGCGTTGGAGGGAAAGCTGTCATGTGTTCATTGCGATGCCCGTTTGGGATACTTCAATTGGGCAGGCATACAGTGCAGCTGCGGAAGCTGGATAACCCCAGCTTTTCAACTCCACAAAGGCCGCGTAGATATAAGCCCTGTATGAACCAAGTTGTACAACTATGTGCATATCCTCTTTCCTTGATAACGGATGCTGCCTCTATTCTTTTTGTTGTTCTTGGACCCATCAAGTTTTCCAAGCCAATGAAGTTGTTGAGGGAGAGGATTAAAGTCTTGTTTCCACGGACCAGGCTGTGTATTCTGCTCAGTTATTGCAGGCTCAACCAATGCAATTGTTAGAGGGAGGATTCTAGTATTTTTCCACTTCTCTTGCTTCTTGCTGAATGATTTTATGCATTTCTAGTACATAATGAGGCACGAGTTGGGTTTTCCATATTTGAGCTTGTTCCCTGAAAATTAAGGTCGTGAGAAGAAAATGTTGTCCCTTGTATCGTGTTTTTCTATTCTTTATCTGCTTTTAGTTTTATTACTTTTCCTTGGTGTTAAGGGATCCGTATTGTCAAAATCGATGAATGAATGAATCATCTATTACCTGAATACCAATCAATGCATTACGTGCTTATCGTTTCTTATCAGTGAGACGTCACTTATCAATACTTGGATCAAATTTTTAAGCACACCCAATAAATATGTATATATGTATGCATTAATAGGAGTCGATTAGGCACCATCTTTTTATGCCCATCATCTCCCTTTACAAAATTTGTAAATCACAGTTCCTGATTACTTCAGCATACTAATCTTGAGATTTAGATAATCGGATTATATGAAAATTTGGAGTCGGTTTTCATTTCAAGTATTTCTGATTTTTTTTAATTGTGATTTGTTAAGGAACGGAAAACCACGAATTACCTTTCTTTTGTGTTTTCTTTTTTTCATTATGAACATTGAACCAAATACACTCTCTAGTACTTTCTTCTTTTTTTCTCTTCTTTCTATTTTTCTTAGGGGGAGTAAAAAGAGGAGGAGGAATGAAGAGAATTCAAAAAGCTTCATTGAAATTGCTTTCATAGACAACAGCCTAAAAATGTAGTGCAACGAAGAACCTGCCACTTCAGATATCCGGTTCACATTTCATCAACGGATAATCAATTAAGCATGACTTCCATATTGTGCAAGTAATTTGTACAGGCTTCTGAATTCTCATTCATCTATCAATTAACAATCCTCAGATGGATATCTAAACATTCACGTTAAGGTGGAAAAAAATGATCACCGTAAATGAGGAACCCTGATGATGATGATACTATGAATCCCTCGAGTTCACAAACATCCTCACATCATGATTAGTGTATTCCCTGTACTTCATCATTTGCCTGATGCCGTATCAATTCGGAACAATGTTGCTCTCGTTACTCGGAACATCTACGGAATTAATGGGACTGCGCCTCTAGAAGGATATTGGTGGCCACATTGACATCGTTTCTGGCCTGCACCAGTGCTTGTCTTGCAGAGTTCCTGTCAAAACCCATCGAAACAAGTGTGGTGATCGAGTCCTCTGACGGTTCTACTCCATATTGTACTGGAGCAGGGTAGTTTCTCTGCAACCACCATATATAATACTTTGGTCAACCAAAAAATACTGATAATTAGTTGGGCAAGAAGAATAAGAAGAAACCTTATACTTTTCACACAACAAATGTTCACATTGAACGCAATGCTATAAATCACTTCATCAAATTGCGAAGCAGAACAAACTTTTCAGCTAAATCTCTGGCTTAAAAGGGGTGAGACATGTTTCGATAAGGAAATTACAGCTACAAAGTAAAACTTGCCTCCATTTGGCGAGTTGGATACGATGGTAAGTTCCCCCCAGCATTCCTTGTTGATGGGGCGCGTGGACTTCCCATAGATGGCAGTGAAAATCGCGAGAATAATGATGAGATGAAATCCGGGAACTGTACAGCATAAAAAATTAGCACAAATGAGTGAAAACAAGTAGTTCCCTGTAACCACTTGATGTATAATAATGTATACATACTGCATAGTCTTTGAAAATAAGAGGTTTAAATAATTGGATTAAATTTGAAAGGAAAAAGGTCTGAACAATAAAATTGTGCGTGTGTGTATTGCAAACCATGGAGTATGTTATGTCACAAATCTCAAAGGAAATTGGTATAATTTACCCAAAAAATTACTAATAAGAGATTGATTTGGCTCCCACCAATTTCAACTAAACCTATCCCTATAAATTTATACACACATTGCTTAAAGGAAGCTTGCATTAATAATAATGGATAAACAAATTACAGGCCATCTGAATTGCACACCATAATTTTCAAAACTAAAATAACAGAACAAACCTATATCGTAGATTCAAAATTACCTTTGCTTTGCGGATATAAAAGACATTCAAACGGTACAAGGTGCCAGCAAGGATGCCACACATTCCTGGTAAGAGGGATCTTTTCCATGATGATAACACAAGCTGCTAAAATAACATAAATTACCTTTACAACTCTGAATGGTTCAGAACACGCATATAGTTATTAATATATAATCACGTGTAGTTCGGGTATGATTTACCTGCAAACCAGCTAGATATATGAATGACTTATCAGAGAAGGGGATACCAAACACACGAATCCGTGTTGAAACTGGAATGTCAAAGAAAAAGGGTACATATGAAGCAAATATGAGGCCATAAGGTCCAGGAGTGACTAGCTTCGCTGTAGGATCTGCACGAGTGAACATACAACTTCAAGGTAAGAAATTGAAAACATTCTCATTTTATTAGGACAGAGTTTTAAACATCAAAGTAGAATAAGTGACATACAATTACCAACCAAATATTAGCACCATAAATAGAGAACCGCTCTATCTAAATTAAAAAAAAAAAAAAAAAAAACCAAAGGCACCAAAGATATCTAACTTAATGAAGTCCAAACTTGTAGCAACATAAAATGATAAAAATCTCATATAAGAATTTCTTTGTCAATGGATAGCCATATATGTTGCTATATATGCTCAGTACTGACTCTGTTTAGAATGCTCATCAAAAGCAAAAATGTCAAAAGGCAAGACCCAAGAAAAAAACTGAAGGAAAATTAAGCACCATAGAAGAGACATGCACAACAAAGAAAGATGGAGCAAAATATATTGAAAGCAGATACAGCATAAAGAGATTAATCAAAGTTTAAGTGAAAGGCATATTATCTATAACAACCAAAAATGAGAATAATACCTCTAAGGAGTGCTATAGAGATCACCTCAAACAGTAGAGAAGTTAATATAGAGAACACGATAAATACCTGCACAAATGGGTCCACACAGACATATTAGAACTGGACATAATAATATGAGACAAAGCACTTTTCCTCTTGCCATATAAGATCGGCATACTAAAGTGCAGATAGTGGGAAAACGGGAGACGGGGGTATATATGTTGAAAAACGAAGATAATACATTGACAAAGCCTAAATGTGCAAAGATAAATAAAATCATATACTACTCTAAGCCTTAAACATCATGAAAATAAACATAAAATTACTTACTGAGTATTTGTTGGAACCTATCTGTCTCTCAAAAACCCTGAAATAGTACAGCAGGTAAAGTCCAAACATCATCTCTGGAGTTGATGAGAATGCAAATATGGACATAATCAATTTCCAGAGGCGAAGCTTTCCGAAAATATCCTGCCAGAAATGAAATAATAAGAAGGATGTTATAGTCATGTTTGAGTGCTTATAAAATTCTAGACCTTCAAGTGTTCATTATATACTAGAGTGCAAAACATGAACAAGTATCAAAAGATCTTAGCCCTTATTCTCCATTCAATTTGTTCAATGATAGCATGAGTGCATAACCCCAGTGTCCTCACTAAAATTCCAAGAGAAACAATGAAATAAATCTGAATCTCAAACTCATAGCATTAGATATCTAACCACTATTATCAAATCCGCCATCTCTCCATAAGCCCTCCATCACATGTTAACATAACATGCCAACTAATGCGGCACCTTAACATAGAAGTAAACTAAAACAGTTCCATGACCTAATCTACATTAAAATTCAAATAATTGCATTGAAAGAGTCAATGAATAAACCCACCAGATCAAAATTAACTCAATCCTAAAACACTTAAAAACTAAAACCCAGTTCCAATCATACATACATCCATCCCTAAAAGGAACCCAGTGAACCTGACTACATGATACAAAATAGAATCCCAAATTCAAAAATCAATGAAATTCAAAGGTAAAAAAAAAGGGTCACCTGATAAGACAACCCCAGAGAGTTGAAACGACCCTGGATCCCGAAGAAGATTGTGAAAAGCGCGGAGGCGATGATGAAAGCCCTCGTGACCGGAGCATTTGCTGCAACACAAATAAATCATCAATACGCGAATCGGAAAGGAGCAAACTTTGTCCCAAAAATGAGAAATTGAGCTTAAAAAGAAAATTGGGTGTGAAAAATTCAACAGCCCAGATGATTGAATGGGTGGGTAGAGAGAATTGACGTACTAAAACCAGAAGGGCCTCCGTTCATCTTCGCAGTGTTAGCAGAAAGAAACAACCTTTATCAGTGTCGTAATCTTTGGTGTTTGTTTGTTGTTCTGGGTTGTTCTTCTCTTTACTCTCTCTCGCAACCTTGGTTCTTCCCTTCTCCCCTCTTCTCTTCTGTTTTCTTCTTCTTTCTTTTTTCTCTTTTCACTCAGTGACGTAAATTATTACTAGGTTGTGTGAATACAAAGGTAAAGTTAGAGAAGATGATAAATAATAAATATTTTATAATTTATAATTTCTTTGGTGCAAAATATTTTATAATTTAAATTTTAAATGGCTTTGGGCTCTTAAAATGATTTTAAAAAAGTATAAATCATATAAAAGATCAATTTTTAGAAGAAAAATGTGTACACAAATTTATGTTTTCATCAATTTATTTCATATAAAAATACGAATTGAGATCTTATAAAAAAAATATAATTACATTATTATAAATTAATTTGATTATTTACTTATTATATGTTTAATTATTTTATTATGTTATATTTGATTATTTTGTAATTAATTATATAGTTAATATATATAAATATATACATAATAAATTTAATAACGGATTTTTTAGGTCATTTAGCATTTGTAGGTAACAATATTGATTATTAATATTGTTTTTGATTAATTGGTTGATTGGAAAAGATAAATTAAAAATAAAAATAAAAAACTTAAGAGATTGACTTCTTCGGGTTCTTTGGAATATTCTACTATATGAATGGTCTATGGACCTCTTTCTTTGAAAGAGGCATGTGTTACTGCCTTATATTTAACTTTGTATTTTGAAAAAAAAAATAAATAATAAGATTATTAAGATGTCAAAATACAAATACCTATCCCTTTAATTGTTCCACGTTGGTGGTAGAGAAGAACTAATTAGGTCTTCATCATGTGCAATAAGTCAATAAGAAAGAATTGTGTTTAACACAAATACATTAACAAATATATATGAGACTTTAATTCTTTAACAGTATGTTCTATAATCTATACTACATCTTTTTGTGTTGTATAGTTGATTATTGCAAAGTAGGTTGCCTTCTATTCCATCTAAGACTTGAATAAAAAATCCAATAAAAACAAAAACTAATATCAACCCCCAATTAGAGTTCTATTAGAGGAGATAAACACTAGGATCAACATTGTGGAATAGCTATCAAGAAAAATATAAACATATACACTATTATCTCTATATTGGTAAATGGTAATACACTGTGTTAAGGAGTGTGTGAAAATTCATCCAATACCCTTTGTTAGGAATGACATCATTAAAATGACAAATTCATCTTTGTAACATTAAAATATACAAAGATGTAAGCTATGATATGAGTCAATCAATGCAAGCAACTCATTCCACTGTTTTTGTAGGCCAGAGGCTTTTCCACGTTGAAATCTCCTCATTGCTATGCAGCTTCCTAATTCCTCCATAGAAACCATCTATTTCATTTCCTTCTTCTCTATGATCCTTCCTGTTTATCATGGTTTGCCTCCACCTTGAACCAGAACTGTATTGGTTGAACTCTAGAATCACCATATCTGTCACAAATTACCATTTTCTCAGATAAATCAACTCAGAAAGGACAAAATTACTTACATAATACTAAATCAGTTCCAAGACTAAAAGTGGTGTATGACATAAGACTCTCTAATTGATTGTGTGAAGTTTATTCTCTAACCATTTTTGTGACAGAGGCACTGGCTCCCATACCCTTGACATGAATCCAAATGACCAATGACACCATACCACCAACCTAAAACAATATAATTAACAAAAGAAATTAGCAAATGTAGGTAATCAAACACACATGGGATAATTCAGAAACTAGTCCATTGAATCAGAATCATTGATTTTATTCAGTTCATCAGACATTCAGACATACCATATGGAAATTCTTTATTTCTCCTCCATTGGATCTCAATATGATCACCAGGTCTTAACTCATCTAAACAATCAGAGATATAAAGAACACGTGGAGAATTGTCAATTGGTGGTATTCTCAACCTTTCCCATTGTATGTTTTCCTCAGTTGTCCATCTTCCATTAGGTGAGTACCTGCCAGAAATTATGAACTCATTCATCTTAAACAGAGCTATGAGTTTATCAAACTTCAACATTATAACCCTGAAAATGGTCTAAATGCAAAGATTTCATTACAACTTCAGATTCTAATTAACCACATTAGATTGGACTAAGCTCAACTATGAGGGAGTAAAATCTTCCAACATACCTTGCCTGAAAGGTGTCAGTTCTAGAGTCATAGCACAGATGAGCATCATAACATGAAAGCATGAATCCAGCATGACCATTCTGAAAAAGGAAAGTGGAAATCAATTACAAAGAAATATAGAATCCCAAAAAGTTTAATCACTGTACAATATTGGCAACTTTCAAGTACTGATATCAAGTGAAGAAACCTACCAAAATGAATAAACCCGGTTATTATTATTATTATAAGCAATTGGATAATTACCTCACGGTTATAGACTTGAGCAGGGAACCAAAACTTGCCACTCTCAAGAGAAAGATACAAAGCCATGATTGAATCTTCTGGCAATGGGTTCCTTAACTTATTATTACCCTTTCCTCTTCCTGATTTGAGCCATAGGAATGGGGAAAAACTCTGAAGAGAAGCAAATATTCCTCTCTGATTGCTTTGGCTGAACATCTTCTCTTTGGTTCTTGAAGCTACATGGCATTGCCATTGCCTATAAGCAACAGCACCTATCACTTTACCCCATTTTCTCTCCATGTGTTTCTGCCATAGATAATCACTTCTGCTTCTGACCAAGAGAGATTTACAAACTGCTCCCACACGGCATAGTTCAGCAGGTGAAAGGTGCTCAAGGACAATCTCTAATGGCAAATCAGGCAAATCCAACAAAGAAACCATGTTTTTTTCCTTTTCCTCATTATTACCCACTTTACTAGACACCAAACTCTTCTTCTTCAGTGGCATTCCAAGAGAGAATTGAAGAAAACTAAGACCAATAACGCTTCCTTTCTTGACCCTAGAAATCAACGAACTTGGAAGATTCCCCCAAAACCAAGTTGAAACTAGTTTTGATTCCCCACCACTATCCCCTCTACAGTGTGGTTTTCTGGTGAAGGACTTGGAAAGGATCACAAAGGATACAAAAGATATAAGGAAGTAAAGCATTGTGATTTGTATTTGGAGGTTGTAAAGAAAACAGGGAAAAGTATTTCTAGTATTAAAAAACAAGATCCACCATTGGAAGATGAGTGAGTAATGGTTAGGCCAAAGTAGTGCCTTAAAAATGTTAATGCAATGCTTTGAGAGAAGGACTTGTGTAGACTTGACAACCGACAAGCACAAAAGCTGGTTAGTTAAAGCAAACACTTCTCTTCTCTCACACAGAACATAGAACAAACACCTAGAATGCACACAGTGAATTCCAACATAGAAAAGGGAGGGGGCAACAACAACATGTCTGTACTGGAAGTGGGGGGCAGCTGGCACTGATTGATGATGATGGTGTTCTTGTGATCTTTGTTTGGTTATTACTAGATTGTAATGATGACACCAAAAAGAGACATGGCCATCATCATGTTCTTTTGGATCATATCAAAATCTTGTGAACCTTTGATCATATCTGGGAATTGCAAGCTGAAAATCACTCCACAAAATGCAAAGACTCAAAACAGCTATTTAAACAGAAAAAAGGCTTAGGTAACAACAAAAAATAATAATAATATATGGTCACCAAATTATGGTGCATGCATATCACCCTAGCACCAAAGACTAAAATATAATCATGGAATTAAAAACTTAACCATGTATATAAGGTAAGATGATGTGTGCAATGGTGTGTAATTTATAGTATTATTATTATGGCTGCTACAACCAAGGTTAAACACGGCAGAATGATTTTTATTTTTTAATCATATAATATTAGTTTTTTTTTTATAAATTTATCTGATATTATATATAAAAACACATACATAGATAGATTTATTCTTAATAAAAATGAATTATCTGATATTGGCTTAAAAAGGATTGAATGTACGGTTAAACTCTATTAAAGAAATACAAAGTGGAGACTCTCTTAATTCAACTAGAAGTCCATATTAATTTAATCACAACTCATTAGGGTGTGAATATGTGTGGCGTGATTGTGTAAAAGAAGAGAAAGATAGGAAATGGACTATTATCTGAAAAGAGTAAAATGTATGAATGGTGTGATCCTGATTGGGGAATTTTAATTAAACTAAAAACTTTATATTATTATTAAAACTATATAAATATAACACTTTGATTGTTTGAATGGAAAACAAGAGGAGGGAAAACTAAGGAAGAGAAAATAAAAAGAAAAGACATTTTCTTTTGTTTGATTATGTGTTGAAAATAGGAAGGAAGGAAAAAAAATACATAGGGCCCACATGAAAAATTTTCTTTACAGGATAGGCGTGAAAACTTGGGAAGAGGAGGTGATTAGTAGTGAAATGACATTTTTGTCCTTTCACATATTTTTTGACATAGTTTGTTATTGTTTAAAAAATAAATTAAAATTAGTGTAATTTAAAAATTGTTATGGAAGTAATTAAAAATAAGTGTTTCTTATAATATTATTAAAATAAAAAAATTATTTTATTATATAATAAAGTTATATATTTTACTTCTTTTGACATATAAAAACGAACGAGAAAATAAAAATTTTAAAAATATTTTTTTATTAATTAAGATAATATATTAAAGTTTTAAAAAATAAAATTAAATAATTTTTTTAAAAAAATTGATTGAAATATATTATTAGATTAGAATTTATATTAGTAAAAGCTTTACCAATTAGTTGTAATAGTTATGAAGTTACCTTTAAATATTATATTTATTAAGTAAAAAAATTACATTAATACATAAAATTATAATATATTATGATTTTTATAAAATAAAATTAAAAATAAATAAATTAAAAATATTTACACTTGATTATATAATAAAAATAACAAAGATAAAAATGTCATTTTATATACTAATATAATTTTCTTTCTATTTATTCAATTTACTATTTTCTATTGATTTAAATAATACAAAAGAAAAGATATTTTTTTTATTTTCTATTTTTTTATTTTTTATTTTTTCTCTCTTATTATCTCTTTATATCCAAATAAAAATGACTTTTTTTAATTAACATAATAATAATAATAATAA
>JASCZI010060484.1:117035-140749 GCA_036250425.1 Stylosanthes scabra
ATAATATATTAAAATTTTGAAAGTAAAAGTAAAAATTCTTTCATAGAAAAATTGATTTAAACATATTAATATATTAGTAAATTTCTCTGCTAATATTTACATTTTTCTATATTGCTAAATGGTGTGTACAATGATACATCTAGTATTACCTAACATATAATATATGAAGGGCATTTAAGTAATTTTGTTTTATTCTTATTTTCTCCTCTCTTACTTTTCTTTCTATCCAAACAAAATAAAATTTTCTATCTATCTTCTTTTCAACTATTTTATCTTCATCCAAACAACATAATTTTTCATCTACTTTTTTTTCTTATCTTCTTTCCTTTCTTTTTCCTTCCTCTCATTTTCTTTCTTTTCATTTTTCATCCTCTATCCAAACGTAGTGTAAAAGATAGATGAGTGAAAGAGACAGGGTCACGAGGGGTTGCCATGCCATTAAAAGTTGTACCTATTCCTTTGCCTAACTTCCACCAAACTCACTCACACATTATAATTTGCACCAACAAGGCAATGGGTATTGCAAAAGCTAGTTATGAATTATTATTTAATATTGATCAATACTCCATAGTCCATACTCATTACTCAAAAACCAAAAATCGTGTCCTAAATTGGTTGAGACCTCACCAAAACTGAATTATTTACATGCATGTTATTGTAATATAATATATTCAATATATAACATTATTTCATTATTATTCTTATTTTTCTTTGGATTTAGTGGTCTTTGTTAAGGTGTTAAATATTTAAATTTTATAATGAAAATTAAAAAATTAATGTTTTATGATTTTTTGTCGCTTATTTATTTTTTTAAAAAGTAAAATGCTTATTTTAGATAAATTTATTAACAAGTAATAGCAAAATCCTTTTTATAATTTATAATTATTAGAAAATTTAAAATAAAATTGTAAATATTTTTTTAACACGTATTAAAAATATATTTCCTTCATCTACAAATAAGTTTTTTTTAGTCACCAAAAAAAGTGTTTTTTTTAATATTTTAACCTTGTTTGCAAACTCTATTATTTTAGAAGGTTTAACATATTATTAGTTATTTTTTCCTAATTCTATTCTTATTTGAATTAATTAGTAATCTCTTTCAACTTGTAGGAATAGTTTCATAATTTCCCAAAAAGGACTTTTCTATTAAAATAATAAAATTTTCATAATCCCTTAATATATATACATACTATATTTTTTCCAAATAAAAGAAAAAAAAAAGAAAAAGTAGAAGACAGTTTATCAGTAAACCAAGCATGTATATCATGTATGCAAACATTTTTCATAAAAAATAAATAAATAAATAAAAAGAGAAGTGATATTTATTGCTTTGTTTCAGCAGAAAAGGACATGGGACCAATATTACAATGCTTTGTTGTGTAATGTGTGGTGATGTTCCCAATGCATTAATTATCCTATGTGCCTAATATCGCTTTCCAGTTTCCCCTCTTAAATTGAAGTACCAACAATTTGATTTGGTCATCATGTTTATGATCCTTATGAAGTTTTTTTTTTTGCTACTTTAATATATAAGGACAACACTCATTGAGATATTTACAAAGTGTTATCATCGTTTATTTAATTAGTTACTACTGTTACTATATAGTAATAAAGACATCTGCGTATAAAATAATTATTGAAGACGTGGAAATGATAATTATATTATGATTACATATTAGATAATACATAGCTAATACGTTACGGGCTCTATACATATTTTTTATATAATATATAATTATTTATTACCCGGATGGGATTCGTTCGATTTAGACTGCATTTGATTTATTTTTTTTATGTGCAGGCGGCTCCATATTTTTCTCATTTAATTTGAGGAGAAATAATAGACTTTTGAATTTTGACGCATGTAATTAAGGAATTTTATTAGGAGGTTAAAGGTCAAAGACTCAAGGAATTGTAGCGTAAATTCTTGTGTGTACGTATGTCTTGCCACCAAAGTTAAAAAAACTATCCACCTAATTTAGGTGGTTATCAAAATCCCTGTGAATATATATATATAATAATACTGTATTAAATAATTTATTTTCACGTATCGAGAAAAAAAAATTCATATATATATGGTTTTTTGTTTTTAAATAGAAAAGCTTGGTTTCTTTCTTAATTTTTTTTATGATTTAGAAAATAATATATTTAAAATTTTATTTATTTAAATATTAGGAAGAAGGATGGATTAATTAGAATATTAATTATTTTAAGAATTTAGATTGGTGTTCCTTATTATTTATGTTGGTTGGCCTGACTTGCCATGTTATTGAACGGTGGCATCCCACAATTAAATGTGCTCACTGCTCCCAATTTTTATTAGGCCACCTACTCATCACCCTTTCTAGTCTCTATATAAATTAATTAATGACAGTAAAGTAAATAAATATTGAGATGGTAGTTTCCGAAGTACTCCTACCTTAGATCGATATAAGTGAGTCCTAGTTAGTTAGTCAGTTTGTTGTACCAAAATATGCTCAACAGCCATTATACATAGTGTCACGGAATCAACTTTAGAAAATCAATAATTAAGTTATCATTTAAAATTTATATGAATTATTATTTATAATTTATATTGACTTTCTATTGATCATAACATGTTGCTTCATAATTTTTTTTAATCTAAATTAAGAGGAAGATTGTTATACACTTGGAAATTATTATTATTATTATTGTTATTATGATTATTATACACTTATATTGACTACTTTGTTGAATAAAATACAATCATTTAGAAATATGATGTTTGAATTTCTAATTTCCAATTTATAAATATAACCAATCTATGACTCCACTTTCAATAAAAAAAACAATCTATGACTCTGAGGGACCCAATATAGGAGATCGGTTATAATAAGAAACCCATCTATGGCAAATCATGATATATATATATATATATATATATATACACGCGCGCGCATGTACGTGGAATAATTGTTAATTATTCTAGTAGAGATACAAATTTAATATTAAATCTTATATATTTAGATGCACGTACATTAATTAAATGTGAATTTCATGATCAATATTATTCAAGGTAAATTCAGTTGTTTGTGGACGTCGCCACTATTTTTGTGAGAACATGTAATAAATTACATAAATAAAAGTCGTTAGACTACTTATTTAAAAAAGAAGGGGGAAAATCATGCAAGTAACCCTAAAAAAAAAAATTTCCCAATAACTACACAAAATAAAATAAGAGAAATTTATGATATAGGATCATGATCAATGATAACAAAATTAAAATAAACTCTTCCCCAGAAAGTATCCACTGTATATTCCACTGCACACTATATATATATATGGAAATAACATTAAGTGGAGTAACAAAAAGAAAAAGTAACTCTATATATATGGAAATAGTGGAGTGCATGCAATGACTACGTAATTTGCCATCATGTTTAAATTTTGCTAGCATGATGGCCAAATGTGTATATAGTGGTGTTGTAGAATTACTGTATTAGTGTTTAAATAGCTAGTGCTTGATGATCCAAATACATGGGAAATAATTAATTCATAATAATTATTACTTCCTTCATTTTATATTAACTGGCCAATTTCACTCTAACACACTAATTAATATAATTATTAAATTGTCTTAAAAGTCTAACAAATAAGATTAAAATTACTACAATATTCTTATTATTAATGCACTAAACTTAAATTTGATTGGTTAGAATGAAAATACATTAAAATTATTTAATTAGTTATTAGAATTATGAAAGGGTATAATAGAAAAATTTTAATTAAATACACCTTGAAATCATAAAATAGGCAAATAATTTGAAGAAAAAAAAATGCGAAATTAGGCAATTAATATGAAATGAAGGGAGTAAAATAACTATTCTTTTCGTTTCTTTTTTAATAATAGTGCTACTATGGTTTTTCTTTCTTATTTATTAGAACAAAGTCACTAGCTAGGGGCTGACAAAAATTTATCATGAACAATTTCTTTCAACCGTTAAGGTGGCCTCATCACATTCCATATCTTATTTTAAAGACGCATTGTTTCAAGTTATAACAAACTCCCAACTAGTTAGTTGAACTGTCACCGGTACCGCACACCACGCATTTAGGAAACTTTTTCTGAAACAAAATTATATTAAAAAAAAAAACACTATTTCATTTCAAAAATTAAATAAAAAGCTTTAAATACAAAGATTTAACCTTTTTTGTTGTTGCAAATGTAGCATGTTCTGGGGGCACAAATGCAAATTCATCTTACCGTTGGACGAACTTAAAATTTTTTTAATTTTAAATTTTACATAATGTTCGCCCATTAATGAAATGATTTTTGTGCTTTTTATAGTACCACCTCATGATTAGACGAACACGATGCTTCTCAATGATAAAAATTCCAACCTCACTCCCTATAAAATACCAATATCAGAAACCATTTTTTCACATATTCATTCCTTCACGAATGTTTTCTCTCTCGCTTACCTTTTATTTTATTCTCTCTTAAAATTTCTATATACGTTCATATTGTTATGTAATGGCTCATATAATATTAATTTCAATACATTATGCCGGTGAAATAAGAAAATATTAGAACGAAATTATGTTTTTAGTTCAACTCAACTGACTTTCATTTGCTGGTCAAGTGGAGACATTTTTTTTTTTTTTGACATAAGTGGAGACATTTAAACGAGAACTCATAATTTACGAGTCGTAATGTAGACTGGGGACAAAAATATAAAAGCGGGGGAGGGATCCACGTCACATGGATAGCGAGTGTGTACCCAAAAAAAAAATTCCTTCGTATAGGATCAAAAACCACCTATCTTTTTTTTTTCGATATGCCTGTTTTTTTTAACTACAACCTATTCTTCGAAGGAAGGCCCATTAAGATTTTAAGAGATTTTCAAATAATCCCTGAAGCATGGGCTTGCTCAACCCACTTTGTCTGTCCAAAAACTCGAAATCCCTGAAGCCCCAACCAAAAAAAAAACTTTTCCCTGAAGCTCTAAAAATGATAAAGAATTCATGGTCTGCGAGAATCCGTGGCGGAAGCACCCGTGGAAGTGGCAGAGTGCAGCGTCGTCCAAGCTTCTGAATGGAAGAGTGACACCACGGAATGCTGCGGAGAAGCTGGGCTAGAGAGGGAGACAGATTTAGGTTCCAGATCGGGTCGGGTTATATTTATCCGTTTTCCTTCGTTTGGGCCAGCCTGTTGGCCCATAACTTTAGGGAAAAAAAAAAAGAAAGAAAACTAAAATAAAATAATCTATATTTATTTGTTGTAATGTATCCTTTTTTATATTCAATAATAATGTTTTCAACCCACTTATTAGTTGAGAAGAAAAACTTAGAATAATCATAGACGTGATAAAACAAGCAACACACATAAAATTTGGGTTTGAAGTTGATTTTGGTGAAGAAGCTAAGCAGCTATTCCACTTGAAACCTTTATGAGCTTGGCAAGACAGTTATCTTTAGGCACTGGAACGGGCAAATATGAGATTGGGAATTCTGGATTGATCTGCTCCAACCTTTAATACAAATTAAATGCCACATAAAATTAACAATTAGTACATAATAATAATAATAATAATAATAATAATAATAATTAAATTCCAACCATATAAATTTGAGAATTCAATTTAAGAACATAGAACTAACTTATAATTAAGAACGAAATGATGTAGAAAAATAAGTATTTCAACTCTTGCGATATCTCTTCCAGGGCATTGCCTAATTCCAGCTCCAAATGGAAGGAATGCTTCTTTTGCATTATTATCCTACACACAAAATATTATATTTATAACTAACTAATAAGATATCATACATATATAATTAAGTTCTTTATATTATTATATATATTAATTCCATCACTTACATCCCATCTCGAAGGATTAAACTCTTTTGGATTTGGAAAATATTGGGGATCCTTATAACAAGCCAAAGGCCAAAGGATCACTTCCATCCTTTCGGCACAATATAACCTGAAAGTGTATTAGTCCAAAGGAACACTTTTTAGAATGGATGAGAATATATATAATTTAAATTTTTAAAATTACTATTCTCGCAAACTAATCTTGTTTTTTAAAATATGAAAATTTGAAAAATAAAAATAATTTCTAGAACATAAAAACATAAAATGAAATTACAATTATAATGGGTCCTTAAAAGATTTCTTCTTTAAATTAAAAATAATCAAAATGCAAACGTGAAATATAACAAATAGATAGTAATAATTTAAAGTTATTATATTTAATTTAATATTTATAATTTCATATAAATAAGATTAAATTATATATTTATAATTTATAATATTATATATTTAATTCAATAATAATTCATAAATAAAAATAAAATTTAAAATAAAAAAAATTATGATTTACCTATTACTAAAAAATATGATTACCCAATTTTCTCATACATAATACATACCATTGATGTTGACATCATTATTTGCCACTCGAAACATTGGAACGGCGTTATCGGTTATACGAATCACTTCATCAATTACCTGCATACCATGATAATGATACCCTCCCTCAAATCTAGGTTTGCTATATTGGTCTATATATAAAAAAAATATAAAAGCAAATAAAAAACCAATTACCTGTGAAAGGTAAACCATTTTCTTTATTTCATCAACACTTAATTGCTTTTGAGAAGCTTGACTTCACGATTTCTTCCTGTTCTTCCTATAACATAATAAACAAAGCATGATAACAACAGAAGAAGTTATTAATTATGTTCTTTTTTATTTTCTTAGAACTCTATTTATTTTAAATAATTGTCTACTTAGTAAAAGTAATATAATCCAAGCAAATAATTTTTTAAAAAAATCTTACTAGTAATTAAATATAATTACCTTGGCTTTTTTGAAGGCAAGAGGATTGCTGGTAAGATATATGAGAGACCACATCATAAACGCTCCTGTGGTCGCATGACCAGCTATTAAGAATAATAACAACAAGTCAACGATGTCTTCACTCTTTAATTTTCTACCATTAATCTCATCCTCCAGGTCCAAAAGAACATCTATAAGATCGTTTTTCTCAATCACTTCACCATTTTCTATTTTCACCTTCCTATCCTCCACAACCGATTCAACTATCTTTACCAACTTCCTGCGACTCTAAACCATTGTACGTGAAATTACAAATTAGTCTTACTTCATCTCTTAAGATAATTTTACACGCGCATTTAATTATATAATAAAAATAACTAACTAACCTCAAGCGCTTTGTAATAACTAAAACCAGGGAAATTAAGCGGCAAAGAGATCAATCCTTGGTCAACAAGAATAAACAAATGTATAACTTGTTGCATAATGTTTTGATTTTTAGATCCCATGAAGACATGAAGGATGATTCTCATGGACAGAGACTTGGTTTCCTTGACGAGCTCAACAGAACCTTGTTCCATGGTTTTACTCGCCATATCTTCGAGCGATTGCACTGCCATATTCTCCATTCGTTCAAGAAACATCATCAAAGCATTGTAACCCATGATGGGGCTGGTCACCACCCGTCGGAAACGCCTTAAATCCTCAGTTGAAGCTTCGAACAACACCGTTTTCGCAACCGTCAACATGCTTTCGGGATAACCAAGCCTGAAATTGTCCTCATCGTTCAACACTCTTTTGCATATCTCTGGCTTCCGGATTATGATACTTGGACTCAGGAACATGTGGGTTTTGTAAATACCACCGTCACCTTCGTCGCCGTATCCGAAAAACAAACATAAAATTTAATACGAATGTAAAACTGATGTCTGCTAAGATGATTAAGATAGAGACTTACTTGGAACGAAGATTGGGGACAAATAAATGAGGGTTGTTGAAATAGTGCCAAGTTTTTCCGATAAGAGGCCAACCCATGTCACCAGGAGGGAGCAGACGATGTTTGTGTCCCAACTTGAAATCATAATACCATCCATTGAGTCTTGTCCCAAATGTCTTTACAACAAAGTAACATGCCAACAATATGGCAAGACTTGTCCAAACCCAACTTGTTACTACCTCCATTGCCGTTTCTTTTTTCTTTCTTATGACTTTCGGGACGCTTTGTAGTTTCAATGATTCAATCAATACCACTATATATACTACTGATCTATATAATATATCTATTGTTCTACTTCAATAAAACTCCATATCATATATTTGTTTTACTTTTTTTTTTGTCCGCATATATTTGTGTTACTTTCTTTTTTGTATAATGGATATATTTGTGTTACTTAGTCAGTAGATTAATGGTTTTTTTTTTTTCTCATTCACGCCATGTGACCCAATTAATTAATAAGTGGACAGATGTTACGTACTGATAATGAGAAAGTCTTTGGAAACACTATATTTGAAACGCGATACATTTAATAGTGCTGATAGATGAGTTATAAATGATAACTTATATATTTTATAAATGATCAATTTTATTCTATTTAAATAATAATACTTTTAATTTTAAATAATTATTTTTTAATTTTAAACGATAACTTAATTATTCGCTCTATATGTTGATTCTGTATTACTATTGATTAATAAATTAGTTAACAACTTAAAATCGTTTTATAGATGATAATTTTGTTATTTTAATTTTACACTAAAAGTAAAAGTCATTGGTTATTGCGTATGTATGTATATTTATAATTGTTTAAAATAAATAATCAACTATCAAATAATAAAACATCTCATAATAGACTAATAATAAAATTTATTTATACTTAATAAGTATGGATGTTATTTCTTCATAGATTTGCTTTCCTCATGCCTGACTTCACATGGTATTGCTTGAACTCTACAATCAGCGTCTCTATAAATTTATAATATTATACATCAATTAATTGTCTTAAAAATTTGCTAAAAATTAAAATATTCGTTTTAAAATTGTTTAAAAACCAACTTACATATAATAAGTGTATAGACATTAATCACATATATAAAATTAAATTAGGTCGGTCTAATAATCACTTGGTCAGTCTATTTGAATTTCATCTATATTATGAACAAATAAAGAGTTTGTATATCCAAACTTATAATTAAAAATGATATATATAATACACGTTGTTGAAAACTCTTTTTTTAATTGAAGCACTATATTTCTATAGCTAGCAAAAACACGTGCTATATTTATTCAACTAAAAAAACTTAAAAAAGTTAAAGAAGGGATACTAATATATAGTATGATACTATGTTCAAGAAAATTGTTAGAATATATTAGGATCAAGTTGATATTATGCATATCGTTTCGACAGTCTGTATTTCGTTTCGGTAGTTCGTCTGCATCCATTTCGATAGTTTCGTTTGCATTTTGTTTTAGAAGTTTCGTAATTTATTTCATTTTTTAAATAAGTTTCAAATTCAAAACTTGAGTTTGAGAGGGAATGTTAAAATATATTAAGATCAATTAGTATTAATTATCATATTCGTATTTATTAGTTTGATATTACTCATAATTATAGAATATTAGCTTATTATTCTGATTCTCTATTGACCTATAAATAGGTTAGTGCATTATATTATGACATATATAATTCTCATATAATTCTAATACATAAATCTTTTTGTGTATTCTTTCTTCCTTTTTGACAGAAATGATACAAACTTGGAAAGAAGATTGTCCATGAATAAAAAAGGGTTGTTGAAATATTGCCAAATTTTGCCGAGGCCAACCCATGTCACCAGGAGGCAAGAATCGACGCTTGTCTCCTAACTTGAAATCATAATACCATTCGTTCACCCTTCTCCCCACCGTCTTCACAACAAAGTAACGTGGCACCACTCATCATCATAATCCATAATACCCAACTTATTACTACCTCCATTTCCATTCCCACCATTTTCTGATCTTCTCTCTTGTGTGTGCTTCGGAACACTAATACATATTCATAAAGTCTTCTATGTATAAATAAACACCTACTCTCTCACCTTTGACCACTTTTACACGTTCACACCATGCATGGCACCACTCATCCAAACCCAAATTATTGTTAACTACTCCATTTCCATTCTTTATTATTATTGCTTGTGTCATTGTGTTTAGCATGACTACTCCGATCCTCCAAGAAGTTAAGTATTCTATATATATATATAAAAAATATATTGTATGTGTATTCTAATATATAATATTTAAATGGGAGATTCTCTGGTGGCGTAAGTTATTGTGACTTACTGTGACTTAGCATGGCAAAAAAAAGATAAACCAATAAGGGGATGACACATGGGAAAGAGGGTGGTGAAAAAGCTGTCTTGGAGAAAGTGTTGAAAAGAGATGGTAAATTCTTACGTGCTCCTGCGATACTTCCGTGCTCACTACTCAGCCATGCGCTGTTACCCCAAAGCATGCGACGCGTATGGAAAGCAGTCTTTGGCAGCGTGAGCGCTCCTCACAACCACTAATAATACTTTTAAGTTTTTTTTTTAATTTTATTTTAAATTCAACAATATTAATTTGATTAATTACAATTTTTTGGTTTTGAAAAAAAATTTGATAGTTGATTTTAAAATATAAATAAACATTAGAGATGATTTAGAATGAAAAAATTTTTAGGAACGATTTTAATTTTCGACTAAAATAATTATAAGAATCAAAATAATATTTAATTCTTAAAAAAATTTCACAGCTATAAATATACTAAAAACTTAGCTTCGTAATATAGAAATATATTTTACTGTATTCACAATAATAAGATTCTTCTTATTATCAAGATATCAAACTTACCAAAATGAATTGATATACATTATTATTTTTATTATTCTTTTAGTATTTTAATTTGTTAGTTAGACAATTTAAAGATTAATTAATCATATTTTATAGTAAAAAAATAAATTATAAAAATTAAAGTTAATTATTTTGTTAATTTTTATATAGTTTCAGAAAAATTTTAATTAAAACTTTATAAGTTAAAAATTTGTAATTGAATTCATATATTAGATAAAAAATTTTAATTAGATTATTTTTAATTATTTTTCTTATAAAATATATTTTTTTAAATCTTCTTTTTTATGTTTATGAAATATTTAAAAGGAAAAAATACTAAAATTACCCACAAAAAATTCGGACGCTAATAAAACTACTCATGAAAGAAAGAAACGAGTTTTCTACCTATAAAAGATGGGTTTTGTATAACAAACTACCCAAAACGCCACAAAAAACTATCCAAAATCAATTTATCGTTAATGACGTTTGGGTAGTTTTGTCATACAAAACTCATCTATCATGGGTAGAAAACTTGTTTTTTTTCTTTCATGGGTAATTTTGTCAGCCCAAATCTTTTATGGATAGTTTTGATAATTTTTCCAATTTTAAAATTCATTTATATTTTCTTTTAAAATATAACTACTAAAGATATAATTATAAAATGGGTAATGCTATTTGAACAAGTGATTTTGGTCAATCAAGTTCAACTAAATAATTTATTTCTATGCTAAATAGAATATTATTTCAGTGTCAAATAGTATAAAAAATTGCATCTAAATAAAATTTTATTTGACATCGAAATAATCTTCTATTTAGCATATAAATAAATGACTTGGTTGGCCAAAATTATTGTTATAAAGTTATATCTAATATATAAATTTTATTTAATATAAAAAATTTAATAAAATTGTGAAGAGTGATAAAAAAATCAAATCTAAAAATTATTATCATACTATATATATTTTTCCTTTGAAAAAAAAAGAAAAGAAAAGTCGTCATCTTGGCAGGAGCAACAACGCATGGCAAGGTAGGGGGAGTATGGAAATCCTCATCTTGCCACGAACACGTAAGAATTCTCCAAGCGAAAAGATTACGAAGTGCTATGTTAGTCTCACTAACACACGGAGCTTTTTCCTTCCATGTGATTAAACCGTATTGGACAGTCAACCCAAAGCCACCTTAACCATTGACTAACCGTGCCACCAGCACCTATTTAAATTTCAAATTCAACCCTCAAACTATATGAATCGTGTTAATATTTTGCCATTTTTTTAAAAAATATTTAATTTTATTTATTTTAAATTTTAAATATTAAAGTCTAAACATTAAAACTAATTAATATTCACCGTTTAAAAGTTAGTTCACAATACTTTTTTCCTAGACATTTTAATTTGATAATAAAAATTTTGAAAATATATTAGTGTTAGTTAAATTAATTATTTTATTTACTTTTTATTCACGTGAGATGTTAACATTTTTGTCATATATATTGCAGGTTTTTAGCACGAATTGAAATCTTTAAATTCAAATATTTTAGGGTTAGTCAAACACTCAATCTGATTATTATATTAATTTTTATTGATGCGACATGTTAATTAACATTAACTCACAGTCAGGTCATTTAGGAGAAAATTAAAATATTTTCGCTGCTTCTCCTTCTTCTTGGAGCGCTCCCTTTCTCAGAATCTAGAGATGATTTTAATAAATCTCGTCTTTTTTTTTTTTTTAAATACTATCTTAATTATATGTGATAACTTTTTTATTAAGCCATGGTTGCTGTAGGCCAGCTTGGACATGTACCGTAGCAAATTTTAATACTAGATTTCATCACGACTAATATATGATAGGAAGAAAGAAACAGCCATTATATATATATATATATATATATATTCAAACTTCACTCTCTTTCTGCAGGTGGATCGATGCAGTGACAAATTACACAAAACTCGTATGATTAGCTTCTTTCGTGAAACGCCCAATTAAAGAACCGAACAAGCAACCCCATCATGCGGGGTAACGGAATTAATTATGGATGTGCCATTAACTTAATATTAGGAGGGCAATTATATATTTACGACGAGAAGTTTAATGATGACCCGTTATTTTCTCACGAAACGAAGATTCACCCTACGAATAAATGGGATGAAAGTGAGAATTGAAGTATTCGCTTTATGGGAAGCTGTTAAATTTCCACCAAAATAAAATTATATGAATATTTCATATACATATATATATATAATTTATATTAAAAATTAAATTCTTTTTTGAATATTTTAAATTTTGAATTTAATTATGTTTATAATGAAATTAATTATGTTATAATTGTATTTTTTTTAAAAAAATTATTAAAGTTTAATATTCACGAATATATAATTGTATCTGTCATTATATTCTTATACGCATCTTACGTACAAGCTTTATTACTTGAAACAGTAACATACATAAATTACGTTTACATATGAGTAAAATCTTATTTAGCTAATAATTAACACTACTAGCTCTAAGAATTATTCCTTAAACAATAATTATAAACTGTGCTTAGAATACAACAACTAACCCAATTAGCTTATCAGAACTTGATTTTGCTCAACAAGCTAATAAGCTATTCCGTGGAGACCTTTATTACCTTGGCAAGACAATGATCTTTAGGCACGGGTACTGGCACGTAAGAGACAGGGCATTCTGGATTTATTTGTTCAAACCTATAAAAAAAATTTCATCCATACCTTAAATATATATGTGCACGTTAAATAAATGAAATAATATATAAAAAAAAGGTGTAAACAACACTTGATGAGAATATCAGAGAGAAGAGAAAAGAGAGAAAGAAATAATTTAATGACAAAGGAAACAGTTATTAACTAACTTATAATTAAGGACGAAATGATGCAGAAAGATGAGCATTTCAATTTTGGTAAGATCTCTTCCAGGACACATTCTTGTTCCAACTCCGAAAGGAAAGAAGGCTCCTCCTTTTGTAAAATCATCCTAAGTACACAAAATATTTTATTAGTATAGACTTAAAAAGTTAGTGTGTGTGTCTCTCTCTCTCTATATATATATAAATGCTATGGTAACTTTTTTTTTAGAGGGTAAATTATTTTTTTAGCTTATTGATTCACAATTAATTTAATAAATAATTTTTTTAGTGTTTAACATATAATCTTATTTAAATAAGGATTTTCTATGATATTTTGTGTTTTTTTCTAAGAGATGAGCACATAATATAATTTTTTTTTCGTTTTCCTCTGTCATACAAAAAGAACAAGTGATATAATATATCATTTTTTCATTCTATATGCTCATTTAAATCAAATTCAACGGAAAATAGAAGGTAGATAAATAGTGGTATACATTCCGACCATAAAAAAGTTATTTATTGAGTTAATTGTGAACTAATACACTAGAGAGGATAAATTACCCTCTAAAAATGAGAGGGTACCGTAGCATTCACCATATATATATATATATGAGTAATGCTGGGGAACCAACTAACGTCAGGAGACCCATAGGGAGCCGTATAATGAAATAGTGGATAGTAAAAGGGAAGAGAAAAAAGAAGAAAAAATGATATTAGCTATCTATTATCTCCCTAATATTGGCTCCCAAAATTTTTTCTCTCTATCTATATATATTTATATATATATAAATAATTATTTTACATAATTATTTAATTAGGTTGATTTTTTGAATAATTATTTATATATTTATTGTAAAATTAATTATTTTTATTGATATAATAATATATAATTAAATATATACTTAAAATTTATTATTTACATTGTAAATATTATATACTTTAACATTAAATTCTATTCATAAATATTATTGGTACTACCAACTAAAAATAAATAAAATATACCGATTGTGTAACACCGGTAGTTTAATAAAGATTTGAATGATAATTGTTTATGTGTGCAATGTGTGGATATTAATCCTACTTACACTATCCCATCTAGAAGGATTAAATTCTTCCGGATTTGGAAAATATTCAGAAGATTGATGACAACCTCTCTGCCAAATAAATACTCTCCATCCTTTAGGTATGATATAACCTGAAATATATATTAAGTAAAGTCTTTAATTAGTTTATTTAATATCAAAAAAGAGAAAATTTAGGCAAACAATATATTTAGAAATCAATGTATTTAAATATTTAATGATGATAATAGATAAATTATAGATAGTAACTCATATATTTTGTAGGTGATAACTTTTATTCTATTTAAATAACAATGTTTTTAATTTTGAATGATAAACCTTTTAATTTTAGATAATAATTTATTTTATGACTTTTTAAAAGCTTCTTAATATTGATTCCGTAACTGATAAAAAAAAATGTATTAAAAAAAGTAGCATATATAACATTTTTATAGATAAATAAGGATTAAGTTAAAATAAACATATCTTAATAGTATAAGAGTTATGATAAAGAGACCTAAAAGTTAAGTTTAATTATAGGCCTAATACTTAAAAGGGTAAAAGATTCAATCATAAATGTTATTTTTTAAAAATATTAAAAATATAAAAAATATAAAAGTTTCTCTAAGTAGAATTAAGTTTATAATTATGTCTAAATTTTAGGCCTTCCAATTATTTTTCATAGTATAATAATAAATTATTTTAAATACTTCTATGTATCCAGTACATTAAAAATATGAAAAAGTATAGGTTACTAATAATTTTCAAACCAACAAATTTGCCAACAAAAAATAGAACATCCATAACTAATATTAATAGAACATCAACAATAAAGATCATAAAAATCCGAAACTTAAAGTAGCTATCAACATCCAAAGAAATAAAACATCTAATTCAAGTTGTTGGTTGATGTTGGTTGAATTTTTATTGATTATCTAGCATTATTCTAAAAATATTTAAAATAACTTATCTCTTAATAATACTTTTTCGGTCATATGAAAAAAAATCTGACAAGTATCTTAACATTATCTTTTTAAATACTTTTTTTCTAAGCCCTCAATAAATACTTTAGAAAACTTATAGTCAAACGGGAGATTGAAGTTACCATTGATATCCACATCGGTAGTTGTTTGTCGAAAAATGGGAACTGCCCACTCTGTTGCGCGTATCACTTCATTAACTACCTATATATTTACCAGCCATAATTAATTATCATTAATTACCATAAGTACAACTCAAGTACTCATACATAAGGTTACATGAGTTAGCCATTGCCACTTACTAGGGAATCGACTCTTCGGAAGAATTTGATTCTCGTTTCTTATTTTATAAAAGTTTAATTTTAATAAACTTATATAAAAAGTAATTCATGCATTTATATAATTTTAGAATTAATTGATTTAAAAATTAATGTGATAACACTTTATTAAATACATGTGTAAAACTAACAGTGTATGAAAATTAAATTCATTTTATAATATTCTTATAATTTATAAATTTCAATCCTCCATTGGGACCTTATATTAATAAGAAAAGTATTATTGAAACTAACTCAACTTTTAATTTTATTATTTTAATATAGCCTTTTCTAAAATATCTACAATTACCTTAGTAAGGTAAATCATTCTCTTAATTTCTTCAATGCTTAAATGCTTTTGGGAAGGTGGCCTTGATTTCAAAATCTCTTTTTGTTCTTCCTACAAAATATAAACAGATATATACTGTATATATATACTTAAATAAAGCACAAGACAATAAGGAAGTATAGAAATTATCAACGAACTTTACAAATATAATTATATAATTATACATTAATCTCTCTTTATAATTCATGGGAGAAATAATTTTATAACATGATATAAAATTTTTATAATTTAAAAATTTAGAGTTAGTTCTTTATTAATTCTAAACGAAAAAAGTTTCAGTACAAAATATATAAAATGATAGAAAAAATTACACAAATAAGAGGAGTGTCACTATACGACATGCAAATAAAAATTCGAATATCTTAATAATGAGTAATAATATTTAAAATACATTAAATAAAAATAACACATAAATTAGGTGAATACTTTAATAAAGACTTTATAATTATTTTCTTCATGTGAAAATAGTTCATTTTAACCATTAGAGATAGTTAATTGTAAGGTTATATTTTAGTTTATAAAAATATTACATTGATTTAAAAACGTTGTTATTTTCTTTTTTAAAAGATTACATTCTTCTATAAATTACGTTTATGAAATGTGACTAAATATCACATCTTCTTGAGAAGGTATTTTTGATATCTTTGAATATAATAATTTTAAATTAAATAAAGATGAGTATACGATAACTAATAATTTGATAGTGCATTATAATAATAGTGTTGAAACTTGAAATCAATCAACATGAGACTGAGAAGGATAATTAATAAAGAATGAGAATTGAATTTAGTCAATTTATTAGTACCTTGGCTTTGTTGAAGACGAGTGGGTTCTTTGTGAGATATATCATTGACCACATCATAACCGTTGCTGTACTTACATGACCAGCCAATAAGAACAATACCAACATGTTAACAATGTCTTCACCCTTCAATTTTCTACCATTCACGTCCTCCACTTCCAGAAGAATATCCACTAGATCTTTCTTCTCTCTTACTTCATTGCCATTTTTTATCATCAACTTCCTTTCCTCCACTATGGATTGAACTATTTCTTCCACCTTCTTACGATTCTAATAATTATATGCATCACATGCAAAACAAGGAAATTATTATTAGCTGATGTATAATGTATTACTATTACTCTTGCTCGAATTATTCTTTTAAGAAAACGACAATAAACCTTCATATCAGTGCCATAAAGGTTTAGCAGAAAGTTTCTACGTTGTTACTCGAAGTTTTGACAGAAAATTAATATATAAATGTGCATTTTAAGTTAATTTGTTGTAAGACAAAATAAATGTACTACAGTAGTAGCTAGTGTACTTCAACTTATAGTTATTTTCTTTGTTAGATATTTTTATAACAAATAATTAGTTTATTTATTTTTATTTTATTCACAGAACAGCTCATCTTGGGTTTTGTACTTTTGTAAATAATAGGGATGCATGTAGGTTAGTTGTGCCCGGTTTAGTTAGATTTAGAATGGACTAATTTAATGTTAAAGGTTATAATTCTAAAGTAACTCAAAATGCCCGAACATATCAGGTTGTTGCACATGTATTCATTTAATACGGGAAAA
This sequence comes from Stylosanthes scabra, assembly GCA_036250425.1. Classification (NCBI taxonomy): domain Eukaryota; kingdom Viridiplantae; phylum Streptophyta; class Magnoliopsida; order Fabales; family Fabaceae; genus Stylosanthes; species Stylosanthes scabra. Next base: position 134,833 of record JASCZI010060484.1, read on the forward strand.
ATTTACCAAATATACCTATTAATGTTTGTGACGCTGACAAATCTACCCATAAAAAAAAGAAATTGATTTTGTATCCATAAAAAATAGCATTTTATTGACAAAATTACCCACATCCTAAATTTTTTTTCAAAATTCCTAAATTACCCTTTAATCTAACCTTATCAAAATCCCTAATTTTATTCCCTTCACTTCCGGCCACCACCATAATCTTCAACCCCCACCACTACGAAGATTCTCAAATAGAGCACATGGCAGAGGTAGAAAAACATGGACAGAGATGTAAAAGCAACCAACGCTGAGTACTAGTGGCTTTGGCGGTGGCGGAGACAGGAAACGGGAGCTCGACGGCGACAAAGAGCTCCTCCCCATCCCCCATTTCAGAACAACAACAATGACGAGTTAGTGGAGTCTTCGGCAGTCTTGCAACTCGACGGCGATGAAGCTTTTTCTATGGACGGAGATGGTGGTAGAACGAGGCTAGGGAACAGCGGCGGAATCGCGACCTCACGGTGGCAGTCACGACGAGCAACGGTGGCGGAGGAAGCCCCCCCAGACCGCATTCTCTCTCTCTTTCTCTCTCTTCAATACCTCTCTCACGCCGTCTTTGTTTCGAACTTGGCGTTACCGGCGACGACGCCTTCCTCCTCTCCCTCGTTTCTGTCTTCCTCGAGCTCTCCTCCTTTCTTTATGTGTTGGTGTTAGAAATTAGGATTTTGAATTTGGGAATTAGGGTTAGGGTGGTGGAGGGTTGAAGACTGTGGTGGTTGATAGATCTGAGTGGAGTAAAATTGGGGATTAGGATTAGGGTTAGACTGGCTTAAAGGGTAACTTAGGAATTTTGAAAAAAAAATTAGGGTTTGGGTAATTTTGTCAACAAAATGCTATCTTTTATGAGTACAAAATCAATTTTTTTTAAGGGTAGATTTGTGAGCGTTATAAACATTAATGGGTAGATTTGATAATTTTTTCTTTAATATGGCTAGAGGCTTACTTTGTTTGATAGAAAAAAAGGAAGAGAAGAGGAACTAAGAAAGGGAGTAAAAAGCAAGAAAGAAAAAGGAAGAAAGTTAAATTAATTTTTATTTTCTTTTAATATATTTGAATGAAAATATTAGAAATATAATACTATTCCCTTGTATTTCTGTATAATACAAGATTCATTCTTATATTTCTGTATAATACAAGATTTATTTTTGTATTTCCTTTATGTATATATACCTTTACATTGTAAATACTTGGTATTCATTCATTTACTGATATACAATCATAATAAAATTCTTCTTCTCTCTCTTAGTTTACTCTCTCTTAGTTTTCTTTCATTCTTGAACGGTTGCTATACTCTGCTTCTTCATTTATGTTAGGATTCTCAATTCATCTTCCTCACAAAGTATGCAACTGACTTCTATAGAAAGGAAAATTTAAAAAAAATAAATTATAATATATAAAAAGTATTTTTTATTTTTATGTATTATAAAATATATTAAAAGAGTAAAAAAATAAAATTGAAATTTAATAAGGGTGTTAACTTTGTAATAAAAAAAAATAAGGGTGTTAACTTAGTTCATTTCCACCTAATGCTGAGGAGAAAATATTTAGTGAGTCTCACTAACTTTTTGCTTTTATTCAGCTTTTTTTTCATAATTTTTCTCTCCAACTAAATAAGGAAAAATTAAATCAAAATATTTCTTCAATTCTTTTTCATTCCATTCTCTTCTCTTCCTTCTTTTTTCCACTCAAACAAACACATCCTTAGAGCAAGGAATAAATTATATACGAAAAAATTTGATAGTGTCAAGTAATTATAATTTTTTATCTTAACATTTGTTTATATTTATAAATTATTATTAAATTAAATATATAATATTAGATGTTATAAATATATATTTACGAATATTATTTATATATATTATGATAAATATAATAAATTTAAACGTGTTATTTTATCGATCAACTTGAAAGAATATTTTCATGACAAACTTAAAAATATTGGAATAAGCGGTTTGACATTAAATTTGATTAAATAAAGAGAAAAATTTGGTGACCAGCCTATTTAATTTATATTAATCATTAAAAATAATCATTATTTAATTATTAGTGTATTACATGCATTCTTTGATGTATTTAAATTTTTTAGTCACAGATAAATATACCATGTGATGATTGTTTGATGACTAAAACTAATATATTATTTTGGTTATATAGCATTTATATTTTAAGAATGATATATAACAAATTAAATATATTTCTCATATAAATTTGAAAGTCAATAAATAAATAAAACATATAAATATAACAACAACTAACCTTAAGTGCTTTATGATAAGTAAAACCGGGAAAATTAATTGGCCAAGAGAACAAGGCATCATCAACGGGACGAAACAGATCTTCAATTTGTTTGATTGTATTGCGGTGATGGTAAGATCCAATGAAAATGTGAACGATGACTCTTAAGGAGAGAGCCATGGTCTCCTTGAACGCCATAACAGGTTGTTTCATGCTTCTCCTCGCCATTCCTTCCAGTGATTCAATCACAGTGTCCTCCATTCTATCTAGAAACTTGGCTAAAGCATTGTAACCCATAATGGGGGCAGTGACCAGTCGCCGGAAACGCTTGTGTTCTTCGCCGGACACATCATACAACGGTGACTGGGTCACCGTTAAAGTGGTTTGGGGATAACCTAGCTTAAATTTGTTGTCATCACTCAACACTTTTCTGCATGCCTCTAAGGTGTACACAACTATTCCAGGATTCATGAATAAGTGTGTTTTGTACATTCCAGCTTTTCCATATCTGAAAAGTGATAACTGAAAGCGGTTAGAGCTTTGTGTGTTTGGTTCCTGTGTTTGATATGACATATTTTCAACAATTTTATTTGTACACCAAAATTAGCAATTAAAATTAACCACTATATATTACACATTGAAATACAAAATACATGTGTAGTTAAAACGTATTTTGTATTTTAATATGAGTAGTGACTAATTTTAATGTACATTTAGCCTAATGATTATATTTTGAGCTATCGCTGCATTCCCACTAGAGTTTTATTATTTTTTATCGGCATAATGCATATAATCAATAAATATTTTGTACTAATAAATTATGTAATTTATATATTTATTTATTATTTTTTACATCAATATTTATTATATTTTACATACATAATTTTTAAATATTATATCAATGTTATATGTAGAGGTGTCAAATGGGCGGGCCAAATATAAGCCAGCTCATCCCGAGCAACGAGCCGAAATCTAAAAATGAGTTGGTCCATATTTTAAACGGAAGAAGTACCAATCCGACTCGACTCGTCCGAGTTAACGAGTTAGACGAGCCGACCCGTTTAACTCATTTTCATTTTATTTTTAAAAAAAATAAAATTACTATATAATTTTAGTTTTTTTTTTTAAATTTCATATCCATACAAAATAAAAAATATTAATCATATATGAGTATATTTTTCATATTAAATTATTAAAAATTAAAAAAAGTTAATTAAAAATTAGAATTTATATAACAAAATATATTTTATATATTAAAAAATAGGAAAAACGAGTTAGACGAGTCAATCTGTGCCCGCTCGACCGGAACCCGTCTAACTCGCGAGTTATACTATCCGAACCAAATTGATTCGCTGTTAAATGAGCTGTAATTAAGTGGCTCGACTCACCCATATTTACGAGCGATACGAGTCGATTCGCGAGTCGATTCGCGAGTCGGAACTCGTTTTGACGGCTCTATCTTATATACATTTTGCATTCATATTTTTAGATTTATTATATGAAATACATTTTCGATTTTGTTTATTGGTTAAACTAAATTAAATTTGATATCTAGGGAAAATTTCTGGTATATTTTAACTATCGCCTTATTCACATAAACACATTTTCATACAGCAGTAGTAAAGAGAAAATAAATAATGTGACAGACCTGGAAACAAGATCATTGAGGAATAAATCAGGGTGGGCATTTCCAGATCTCAAGTGTTTGATAAAGAACCAGGTTTTGCCAATAAGAGGCCAACCCATGTCACCAGGAGGCAGCAAACGATGCTTGCGTCCCAGCTTGAAATCATAATACCATTCATTCACTCTTCTCCCAAATATGTTTACAACAAAGTAACATGCCAACAGTGTCGCACCACTCATCCAAACCCAACTTCTTAGCTCCATTCCCATCCCCAGTTTCTTGAGTTTACTTTCTCTGTTTCGGAGAACTGCTTCTCCAAGTCTTATCTATATATACTAATATACTGTTGAGTAACAACACCACGTGATCATCCAAATCCAAATTTATTATGGGAAAAGTATAAGTAACCAATAAAAAATAGAACATTCATAACTATTTTCTATTGAACATTTATAATTAAAGTAATAGAATATTCAAAACTTAAAACAACCATCAATTTACAAAAATAAAATTATATATCTTTTTTATTTTTACATTTTATTTTTTTTTTATTTTTATTAAATTATAAAAATAGAAAATATTAAAAAAATCGTAATTCAAACCCATCCTAAGTTTGGTGCATAATGCTTTCTCAATTTTAGGATTAGTATTCATAATTTCATACCATATATAATTTTATGTATAAAAATATATAAAATCATGTTTAGCTATAAATGAACCATAATTTATTTACAAAAATCACACTTTTAAACAAAATAACAGATTGTTTTAAATTTTAAAATAATCCCACGCTTGCTGCATGGGGCTTAAACTAATGTACTGTGTTAAATCAAACTAGAATATTTTATCCGTGCGTTTGCACGATAATTATTATATAATTATAATAATAAATGAGAAAATTTGTAAGTTAATATTTTTAGTAAAAAATAGGAATTAATATAAAATAAGATAAATGCAAAGAAAAATTACAGTCATATAATATTTATGATAATAAATAAAATATATAATATTATAAAATTTTTGAAAATAATCAAATTAATTTAAACAGATAGATTTTTTTAATTTCAAGATATTTTTAATATTTACGTTATTGGTGAGATACATTAATAAACTTTATTTATAAATTAACATTACATAGAAATTAAATATTTGTAAAGAAATGATGGGTGAAATTTGATTTTTACATTTATTCAAGACACTTTATATAACATTGTAGATAAAAAAAACTAGATAAACCTATATAATCTTTTAAAGATATTTTTATTAATTTAAAAATATTTCATGTATATTTTTTGTGGTTTAGTCTGTTTATAAGTAAACACTATATATAAATTAAATATTTATTTAATTTTTACCTACATTAATAATTTTTCCACAAAACTTTGAATAAGTTATATCTCTTTTAGTAAATAATGTGAATAAAAATGAAAAGTAAATTAGCTATTTAATTCTCTTTTCTATAACTTGTACCAATATAAAAAAAATGAGATCCATTTTCTTAGTTAGGAGAAAAATAAATGTTCACAATTTGATATTTACACGGTAAGATAAATTTTTGTAAGATTCTTTTAATATCTATATTGTTTATTTTAAACACATTTACAATAGTAACTTATTTTAATTAATAATCTAAAAAAGCAGTACAAAAATTAAAAAAATAAATAATTGTAGTAACATCAATTAAATGTGCTTTTAACAAATTATATTCGACTCGTACTTTTTTTATCCATTACTTTGACTAAATTCATATTTATTAGCAATTAAAATAAGGAGTAATCTAACAAAATATTATTAAATACCATTTTGTTAAAAAAAGATGAAAAAAAGTATTTAAGTAAGTCTAAATAGATTTAATAATAATTAAAAAAATAATTCATAATTTATTGACAAATAATTAATACAAAAGTGATAATGAAAAATACCATTAAACAAAAGAGAGATATAATAAAACAAAAGTAGCTAATTAAAAGACACAAATCAATGTTATGTATATTATATAATTTTATT
>JASCZI010060485.1:8344-20436 GCA_036250425.1 Stylosanthes scabra
ATAAATCTCGGGGATGTAAAACCGAAGATGATTCAATAAAGACACGAATTTGGGATTCCGCATTTTCGGTTCGACATTTGTATCTTGATATAGCCCAAAATAAAAGGTTTTTGAATCTGGATTCAGGAGCTGCTTGACAATAGGAGAATAAGTTGCATTCAACCAGAGAAACTCCTCAATATTCTGTACCTCTATGGTGGCCCCTTTAAAGTCATTACTGAGGAACCATGTTTGCATTGCTCCATAATTGACTCCATCAGTGACTATGTGAAAGACTAACTGCTTTGGATGGTCAGCACTAGAGACAGTTGAGTTAACAACTACAGAGGTTGCCACTACATTATCTGAGAATATGCAGAAATGATAGAGATTGTTGTCCACAAGCCGCTGCGAGTTTTTCTTCTCATCTGAGAGTGCTTTCAGGGATGGCTTCTTTAGCCAATCAGACATAAGCTTGACACTTAAGCAATGAAGACTCTTGGGTAGCCCTTCAGCTGCTATTTGACCAAACACTGTACTTTGAACCGTGGCTGCATTGGCACGCTCTTCAAGAGCTTGTATATGCGATTTCATAGTCACTATTGTGGTTGCAATGTCATAATGGATGTCTTGTGCCTTAAAAATTAAAGAAGAAAGGCTTTTAATAATTGGCTCCGCTTCCTCCAGTGTTACGGGCTCCCCGGTCATGGCAGCTTTCGAAAGCAAAAGCTGGCAACCTCTGATCTTTGCGCTAAGCTGCCAAGCAAGGTGAAGATTGTTGTGTTCTTTGGCAATAACCACATAAGCCTTGGCGAGAATCATTTGTTGGGCTAACTGTCGTGAAAATGATTTTACACTTAAAATTTCTTCAGTAAAATTCAAACTCTCCTTGGCAAAATGTTCAAGTCTTGCATTTCTCTCCTGCAAAGGAAAGTCCCCTGCTCTATAAGTACCAGAAGGTGGAGAATAAGGAACTAATTGTAAAAAATACAACAATCAACTAAACATTAACGACAGACATTCACTAATACGTAACCTCCACATCCCATACTTTTTTATTCCATGTGTTATCAACAAATACTTTAAACATGTGTTATTAGTTCATATTGGTGACAATAAACTTTAGGTTTTGATATCATCCAGAATCTTAAGTCCACAACTGCAAATAGTCTGCAATCATGATGAAAATTCCAAAAAAGGCATGTTGTGGTTTCAGATATTTTCCTGGAGGTTGGATGATTAGAAAGCCGTGGATTTTATGTATCAACAATTGCAAGAGGAATGATGTGCAAGTAAAGACAGAACAGTTTCCAAACCTAATAATTAGTTCATGTTTTGGATTCTAATACAAATCACTAAATGATACCAGTCAGCAACATCTATTCTTTGGATTCTTCCCCTTTTCAGGCCAAAATTAATATATTTTCAAAAAACAAAAAGAAAAATTCCTATCGTTGTCACTGGCCTTTTCCATGCATAAACTATTAGCTTCTTAAGTCTAACTCGGTCATTTTCCCTCTACCTAACCCTTTTACCTCAATAGGAACCAAAGACAAAGTCCAGTGTACCCAAATTATAAACGAAACCTATGATAACATGATAACCAAAGACACTTCGGAACATAGAAAACAAATTCCAACAATATGAATACAATCTCAGATAATTTCCCTGCCCTAGTCACCCATCAACAGAATTTACAACCATGACCAAACATGCAAAAATTCTATAGTTTGACGGTAATGTTGTGGTGCTGGCTGGCCCATAAAGAAAATGCATTATTAAAAAAAGGAACTAATCATCGATTGCCTTCTTTCTGGTTTATGCAGCAGAGCTTATTTCCAGAGCAAATGCAGGATATCCCTCAGGATGCTGGACTATTGCCTTAGCATCAACCACGAGATTAAATTGCATCAGTAATCACAGGAAATAACCAAGACATTTCAGTTTTGGCCATTTGGTTGCCTATGCTAGGTAATTGTGTTGAAACACAGCAAATCAATTACCCATTTAAAACTGTTCTATCGATGGCCCAATACTGTAGAAGTTTTAAGTATACAGATATATAGAAACAACGAGGAGATGCATTGTCCTTCAAGAATTAAAAGTGTGGAAACATTTAATGTTGAATCAAGGATGAAATGGGATTGAAAAAAATATACATATATACTTTCTAATCTAAGACCAAAAATAGTGCACAAAACAACAACATTTGATACCACAATTAGCATACAACTAACATGTAATTGAAGAAGAGCTAAATGAATCCCATCTAGCAGGGTCTCAAGGATTCATTGTTATTGAAAAACAGCAATTAGAAAAGAAGGGGAGGATAGGGGGGAGGGGGGAGGGGGTCATAAACACAAGAATAATGATAATTGATAAAACAGTTCAGTCCAAGGATACTACTTTTGCGTGTGAAACAAGAGAGGAAGACAATATTGAGATTCAAGATAACACTGGATCCACATTCAAAACACTTTAATCTCAGCTGTGTATTTTAAAGTAACAGACAACTGAATTCACTTTACAATATTTTCAACAAAATATCAATTGCTTTCTTCCTATCAGATTGAGGCAGCTAACAAACACAAAAACCGTTAAGACGAGTTGATCCAAACCGGGCAAAAATCTGATGAACTCAACTAAAGAAGTTGAAAAATAAAAACCCATCAGATCAACAAAACCGATTCAAACAGCAATGAAAAGCTCCAAGCACAAATCCAATCACAACCAAACTCTAAAAAGATACAAAAATTAATCACCAAAAACAAAACAAAGAATTAAGCAAATGATCAAACAGAAGATATGCATCATAATTTTCTTTACCAGCAAGTGGTACTCGTCCCGATCTTCATTCTGATTATGATGAAGAACGAACAAGACTAACCCTAGAACAGAGGACAAAGCAAGGAGAACCCAGATCCAATAAGAGAACCTCCGTCGAACCGGGCGCCGAAAATCGGCGGCCCGTCGCCGCATCTTTCGGCGGTTGCGTCCACAATTCAGAGCGGAATGGAGGATTCAGAGCGACCCATGTGTTGGATTGGATCGAGAATCCATAAAAATGGAATCTTTGGATGCAGTAATAGCAAGGGAGGTTGGGATTGAGGGTGGCAATAATTAAAGGGGCCCCCTTTGTGGATTGAGGGTGTGAAGTGAAGAGAAAAAGAATCTACGTAACATGCAGATGCTGCATTCGAAGTGAGTGAGTGAAGATTGTTGCAATCTGAGATTTTGAGAAAGCTAATTGGAAAATGGTTGATCTGTTCTATGATGATGATGATGATGTTAGTGACAGTAAGATGGAGTCGGAGGAGAATTAAGAGTTAAGTTTAAGACCGACAAATATAATATAATATGGTAAATGGTAAATTAAAATCAAAATGTAAGATTTAAGATTAAGAAACTAAAAATGAATTGGAAAGGTTGGTCTACTTCAATAAATGAGATTTGGAAAGGTTTATTTATTTATTTTAACAGCAAAAGTGTATTATGTGAATTTAATGATATTTTATACGTGAATTTAATTACGTAATACTATATCACTAAAAATAATTTTATTTCTATTAACCTCGTGACTGATATCTAAAAAAACAATTATAAATTTATAATTGTATGATTATGTAAAATATTTTATATTTACAATACATCAAAAATAAACTCTTTATATTTATTCATGAATTGATTTAAGAATACAAAGAAAAATAATTTGAAGTCTTGAAAACTTCTACTAATGGCATTGTCAAATTAGCCTTCTATCTATCTATTTATTCAAGAAGTGAAAATTGCAGTATTTAAATTAAGAAAGTTTACGTAACAAATAGAAAAATAGTCACTGAATAGCCAACCGAAAAATATCTCAATTTTCAGTTAGAAAAAACTTCATGGCAGTGATGAAAAAATTCCATGGCAGTGATGAAGACACCGCACCACCTTCGCGATCTCCTCTCTCTTCTTTCTTCCTCCATCGCAACCTCATTGCATTGTCGCCGCTTCTTCGGCCTCAAGGTTCGCCTCTTCTTCTTCATGCGATATCGGTTGTCGCCGCTTCTTCGTGCCTCCCTACCCAATTTCTTCTTCTTCTTCTTCTTCTTCTTCTTCTTCTTCTTCTTGTGTTGCGATTGTGATGGTGGTGATGGTGAAGTAGTTGTTGTTGTTGCTGTGGTGGTGGTGTTATTGTTGTTATTGTGATGGTGCTGTTGTTGATGGTAGTTGTGGTCAAATGATAAGTTTAGTCAGTTTCGATAATAAGTTTAGTCAATTTCAAATGATAACTTATCTTAATTTTGGATGATAACTTTGGTTAATTTTAGATGATATGAACTTGTTGGCTTCCTAAGGGATCCCTAATGTTGATTACGTAGCATTGTTCATTTAGATATCTAGCTAGCTATTTAAATTAAATTAAAGTAAAAGAGGCAAGCGTAACATCCCACGACAAGAACAACAAATCGTCGTCGTCATTGAATGTAAAAGAGTGAACCAAGCCATGATTGGTATAAGAAAAGGATTGAAGAAAAAAGGAAATAGGTTGAACAGTTAAATCAAACAGATATTAGAATAGAACTGAAATCCTAAACCAAAAATTAGGAAGAACAAAAAATAATCATAACCAAGCAAAGAACAAATTAAATAAATAAATCAAATATTAGAACCAACCAAAATGAGTGGAAGGCAACAAGGTGTGTGAACTGCTACGGAGGAAAGTAGAGTGGAGAGGCACAACGGCTGTGACTGTGAGGGAGGAATGTGGTGGAAAGTGAGATGGAAGAAATGAAAGAAATAGAAGAAGTGGATGTGCTGAAGAAGAAAGAGAGAAGATATAGAAGAAGTGGATGCGCCGGAAGGAAAGAAGAAATGGAAGAAGTTGATGTAGGCCTAAGAAAAAAATGCAAACTAATAAAAAGAAGAAGTAGTGAAGAGAAAAAAAATATAAATAAATAAATAAAACAAACAACTAAAATTTTTTTCACCTGTCAAGCTGTAAGGGGAGCAAACACCACCAGCTGTTGAAACAGTGACAGGGAGGGTAACTCAATCATCTGCGTTGAGGAAAGAAATAGAAGAAGGAGGAAGTAGTGGCACAAGTTGAAGGATTTTGTTCGAGGAATGAACTAACTTTTCATTTATACTTTAATTGAAAATAAGAATTTCAAATTTTTTTTTTTAAAAGATTCTAACTAAATTTTAAATTATTTAACCTAAATTCAATATATAAAAATTGTAAGATGTTACATTCTATCCCCTTACAAAAGAAATTGTCCCCAAATTCTACTTCTCTAATAGGTGACTAACTAATTATTAGTGTTGCAGTAAAAATAATCTATTTTGTAATCCTATGATTTCTATGGGTCAACTTTGCTCTGATACCAAAATATAGCACCCTATTGAATTTCTATCGAGTTCTATTGTTATTTAATATTTTATCTTATAAAAATAGTAAGCATTAATTAAAAAATAGTGAACAAAACTCAATAATAATAATAATAATAATAAATAAATAAATAAATAAAATGCATAAATAAACTAACCGTACATACTTATTAACATGATAAATAAAAAAATTCAATAGTCACATGTCTTATCTTTACTTTTAACTTGACGAACTTGAGCTCAGCCGTTTATCATATGTGAGTCATCTTCCCTTACCGAAGATTCGTACCCAAAGGAGTCTCCTTCCTTATCGAAGGATCGTATCCCAATGGAAGTCCTCCTTCCATTACTGAAGGTTTTTATTCCAAGTTTTGGCCCATCACCTTTCCTTACAGAACGATCATCTCGATTATTTTATTTTTGGAAGGTAACCTTCCCTTACCAAAGGATTATACCTTCAATTCTCACACATGTAGAGTTAGCTGGTATGCATGCACATAAATAATATAAACATATAGAAAAGATTAAATTAAATGACATACATACATGAAAAGGAAGAACATAAAAAAAGATTTGAAAACATTTTAATCTACTTTTGGAGGAGTCTCCTTTAAATACAGAGAATCCTAATTTTTTTATAAAAGAAAAAGAGGACTAAGAATTAGGGTTCCTTTCAATAATCACTCCTATTTATAGACATAGATCTGAGTTTTCTTCTTAATGACTAAGTTTGTTTTCCTTTACGTTTTAAAATTTGAATTTGAATTTCATACCTTCTTTTTGTCTGTTTTTTTTTTTAAAGGATTCTAACTAAATTTTAAATTATTTAAACTAAATTTAATATATAAAAGAATAATGCTAGGGAACCAACGTTAGGGGATCAATAAGGAGCTGTGTAATTAGGGAAATAGTGGGTGATAAAAGGGTAGAGACAAAAAAAAAATATTAGATCCCTATTGTCTTCCTAATATTAGCTCTTAAGACTTTGTCTATATAAAAATATGAAATGTTATAGCAAGGATACTTAGAAAATAATCTATTATTATGGGAGATAATAAATAAATAGTAAGCTATGTGTTTTATTTTATTTTATGTAAAATATATATATATATATATATATATATATATATATAACTCATTTAAAAAATAAAAAAATTACCCCAATTAATTAAAGTTATTTTAGATTTTAATCATTCATTAATAAGGGCAACATTTTTTATTTAGTACTAAATATTTAAAGACGAGTCATTTATAATGTGAAACTTTTATAAAATTACGTCCAATTCAATAAACAATATTATTGTTCTTGTAATTGTCTTAGTTAAATGAAAGTAGAGAGAAAACAAAAACAATAGATCCAAATCCAATTACAAACATTTTGCTGCCAAACAGAATAACATGTTCATCAAACTTATATTACAAAAAAAAAATTTTGGACATTAAATTTATTATATATAAATATTTACTTATTCACCAATTTATAGGACAAAGCACACATTACAGTGAAAAATGTTTATCATTTTAGCATACCAAGTTAAGTAACTTCACCCGCACCATTTCATTCATTTAATGCAAGAAGTCCAGAACATTATACACATCAAGTAACACTTCATTAATAATCACATTAATTAGTATATTAATTAACCATATATATATTTTAAGCCAAAAGCCAAAAGTTTTTATGGCGTTTGGTAGTAATCAAATATCCTCCAAGTTTCTTATTCTTCCTCCTCACAGCAATAGTCATGCAAGGTGACTTCTGGATGCAATACTCAACAACCTCGGATCTCGTCCTCAACCGCCGCCACCTCTTCGCCATCAGCCGACGGAAGAGCGACCGCTTCCTTTGTCCGACGACCAAAAGCGACACGCTTTGCTGCTTGGCTTCTTGCACTATGGCAGCACCCTTTTCCTCTGCTTCAAGCATTACTACACTTACTTGCACCTTAAGAAACAGAGTAACACACCATGTTAATGTTAATTACATACATAAGCAGAGTATTGTTACATTTTTTTTCAGGAATCAATGAAATAATTTTTTAATTTGAAACTTACTCCGGGTTTCTTTGTTTCACACATGCTTTTCATTTCAAGGAGGAGTTGATAAGCCTTTAAATTGAACTTTCTTTCGTAAGAATCTGTCTATGAAATGATCAAATCAATAAAAGGGGACAAAAAGTGTAATAATAATATTAAATACTATCATAGATATAAATCTATTACTTGGTATTTTAAAAAAATTATAATAGGCTTATACTTAAATCAATTTTATCTTAATATAAGTATATATATCTAAGTGAAGAGATCAAGTTAAAATTTTTAAATAATAAATAAAATCTAACACGAGTGATAGGCAGCACGGTTAAAATTTTCCATATTATAATGGCTATAAATCTATTACTTTGTAATTAAGAAAACTCACAATAGATTTATTTTTAATCAATTTTTTAAGAGATTAATTTAGTGTTTGATTATATTAACATATGATTGTGTCGGATATTTTTGTTAATATAATAACACATTAACCCATGATTGAATCTTTGTAAATAATAATATTTGTGATTCTCAATCTCACCTTCTCTAGTGGGTTTGGATACATGAACTAGAACAACACTATCTTGTCTCTGAATCGTGTGAGAGAGTGCCCAATCTAGAGCACCCTTAGCTTCAAAGCTAGAATCCACAACCACCATAACCCGGTTGCTGCCGCCGGTTTCACCACCACTTTCACTGGCATTGTCTCTAGAAGATTCGTGCCCCTCATCGCTCGAAAATTCTGTTTTATTTGCGTGTATGATCGAGGCAGAAGAGGCTCTTGAGCGAGGAGCCGTGATACCAATGCACAAACCTCGCAACCTCAGACGTGGCCTGCTTCCTAGTCCCATTTTTTTTTTTTCAAATGCTAATGAATATGAAATTATGAACTATAGGGAATGAACTATGTCTTATACTATATAAGTATGAGATGAGATAATATATAGTGTGTTCATTTTGGAACATTAATTGAACAATGCCAGCTTCAATATTCAATGTGACACTTGACTTTTGATATTTATTTAATTAATTAATTTATGTTTTTGTTACGATTCACCGTCTCAAAGGGACATTTAATGATTTGTTTGTTTGTTTATGTGTGATTTTCTTAGTTGGGGGGGCCAGTTCTGTATGAACGTGGGAGTCATGAAGATTTTGGATTGATGAAGAAGAAAGAGTTGACAATGTTAACATTAATTCTTTAATAGGTTACACACGTATGGAGGAATATTTTTGAGGGAATGCACCACAATTAGAATAATCAAAGAAAATTAAGAAACCTAACCAATTATTGAAGGAAAATAAAATGAACTTTGATATAATTAGGTGTAATGGAGATCACGTTCGTCTAATTAGAAATTTGAAGACATGAGGAAGATGGGCACACGTAATGATGTAATCTTAACAAGTGTAATGTAATCGCTTTTTTCATTTTAATTAATTGATAAAAATAAAATAGTTACAACCTTAATTATTTAAGAACAATTCTTGAATCCGAGTAGCGGTATATATAATTTGTTGAGGGATAATTTTTTTATGAAATCTTAGTCAGGTAGTTAAGTCATGTTCATTAAGTTGGAAAAAACAGCATTTAAATGTCATTTTTTTTTTGAAATTGCATTTAAATGTCATTGGTTTAACAGAGAGAAGAAAAGAAAGAAAAAAAAATACCCCTTAGATTTAGTGCTGCTAATTGAGTAAGTTAAGATAATTCGCAAGTTAAACTGGTTCAAACCAAAATGGATGCACGCAATTGGCCTTTCTAAATAATATATAAACTGTTTCACCAAAAAAAAAAAATAATATATAAACTCAACAACCCGGTGACAAGCGGCAAACTCTTAAATAAAATTCAAATTCGCGGAATATTAATCATCGTTCTGTCGAATTGAAAATACCTTGAAAAACAAAAAATAATATATAAACTATAAAGAGAAGCTCCAAGAAAATAGTATTGATGGTTTAACAATCTAAAGCTACACTAAAAGTTGATGAGTACAAACTACATATTATATACTAATTTCTTCGCTAGACCCTTAAATTTAGTCGAGGATTTAATATAAAAATGTATAGATGAATAATGAAACTTTTGTTATATATTATATTATAGAATTATTATTTTCTTAACTCATAAAAAACAAGGCAATTTATGGCACCCACTCATAACAAACTGAGTCGAACTGCCGCCCATTTGATTGCTCTATCTATTCATATATTAGATTGAATTCTCCTCTATCTCAAATCTCAATGGCAACCTTTGATGTTGATATTATGATATATTTATTTTTTAGTGTCAATAATGCAAACTTTCTTCTTATTTTTCTTCTGCTATGCATGCGTGAGAAAACAAGATTTGTGACGTAAGTAGTAATTAATAAATATGTGGTTTGGATTTACTTAAAATTTTGAAAATTCTTCCTCTTTTGAAAATTGCAAATGATTGAGAAATGTGAATTCAATGTGTAATATGGTTTTTCATTGTTTTTTTTTTTACTGTAGAATATAATTACCATCATTCTGATCTCATGATTATGATGAATTAACTTAATAATTAATTTTACCCAACTAAAATTACATGAAAGGAATTAAGGAAGAAATCTATCTGTCATTATTAATTTGTTCTATTCACAAGATTATACATATTCTAAGCTGAGATCACTAATAATTAAGATACTAAAATACCTGTCGTTTTTCCCACTCGGGTATTCTCGTGATTGCAAGGTGAAAAAGAAGGGGAAAAACAAAATATCCATGTTGTTTTCATACCTTGATCTTGTTACGTATATATGCCAAAGTTTCTGCATCAGATTAATTAGTGTGTGGCATACATTAAAGATCTTAATTTGGATCTCCCTTATGTCTTGAAATACGCATAGGTGTCATGTTCTGTATCACTTCTGTGATCTAATGGCATAATGTTCATTGTACATGTATATAAAAGGAGACACAATCCTCTGATTTACACTCCAACTAGAAATCTTTCAAGATTCTTAATTCCCTAGCTATTTGACCCCAACAATCAGGTTAAGATTAGACACGTACATATGCACTGTTTGGATTAACATCAAGAAAGAAAACATACACACAACATGATGAATAGATACAATTATTTGATTGAATTATCTATCAATTATCACAGCACCACTTACTATATAACAAAAGCAATAATTCTATATATACACCTATGTTATTTGCTCAATCAAATCCAACCAAATAAAAAATTATTTTTATATCTAATGTAGAAGCGTATTTTTGTGGTATTTTTTTTTATACTATTTAACATTGAAATTTTTTTCTATTTAATATAGAAATCAATAACTTGATCGAATTTAATTAGATAAAATAGATGTACATCTAGCATCACCGAAAACAAAAGTCTTCACAAATGAAAACATATAATTAAATAAAAATAGTAGCTAGTGAAACACTTTTTTACACTGATAGAAATACTGGAATGAAGAGGAGTTTGTGTATATATATATAAGAAGAACTGAGAGGCTAAGCTTTTAATCTATTATAACAATTCAAGTAGCTAGTAAAATTAATACACTAAATAAGCATATATAGGCATGCAATTTATACTCATCAGCAGCTATGGAAATACAGTGTCACATATGTTACATTCTACATACAGAGATTATGTTCCATATATATCTATACTCATCATCATATCATATATATCATTCATCAGAAGTAGTCTACTATAGGGTTTTGTAGAAGGCGTGTTTGGTAATTTTGCTGAAACTGTTGTGCAGTATAAAACAGTAATTATGAAGGAAGTTCCATTCATTCATTCATTATAGGACGAACCATCCAAGGGGGAAGAAGGTTATTACTATGATTATTATTAGGTTGAGTTGGTGTAGTACTTTGATCTTCATTATCTCCTAATAATAATCCATCACCTCCTCCTCCAGCTGCTTGAGGGGTACTACTACTGCCTCTGCATATATGAACTGATTATTATTATTCCAACTCACTAATATTAATTAGTGTGTTGATGGTGCAAATTGAATTAAAGAAAAGACTACTACTAACCCAATATTATTGAAGGGCTCCAATGGTTCGGTTATAAGGAGAGAGGGTACATCACCGGTAGTAGTTTGCAGGCCAAGTTGCTCCTCTTGAGCCTTCTCTTTTTCCTTAATCTATAGTTAAGAGTGTTAGATTATTTGAAATCCAAACACCGATTCCAATGAAAAAGAATACAACATTATTATCACCTTCTTGGCCAGCGCATTGTTTTGTTCCTGGAGTGCCTTATCCTGAAGTCATACAAAAGCATTTTTTTTATTTTTTTCTTGAAAAAAAAATGTGAAGACATCAATGTAAAATATTTTAATGTGATACTTGCCTGGGCCACCATATGTGTATATGGCACTTACTCAAATGAAAGATTGCCAAAACATTTTATCATGAAAATTTTTAGTTTAGCCTCCCTTAAAATATGTGATATATAAAAAATATAATGATTTAAAAAAAATAACAACACTTTTAAATACATTAACATTTTACAACATACTAAAATTTGATCATAAAATTCATCATCCAATAATAACAAAAAAAAATCTTCCCTTAAAGTCAATTATTAAGTCTTCATGAAAATATTCACCTAAATATATATTTGCCAACAACCATGTTTTATATATATATATATATATATATATATATATATATATATATATATATATATATATATATAAAAA
>JASCZI010060485.1:21732-37829 GCA_036250425.1 Stylosanthes scabra
TAGTATCCAGTTTTCCTGTATATAAAAATCAGAATATATAGATATATTAATTATAATATTATACCATTTTAACTGATAATATTGAATTAAGAGAAAGAATAATGAAAGGCCTTACACTTGGGGGCTGCTGTTCATTTGAAATGAGTTGCTTCTCCGCAAATGAGTACCTCTCATACCGTTCAAGAATCCTTTCCATACTGTGTATATGTAGTGTTCATAACAAACAAAAATACACCCCTATTAGATGATAAGGTAACTGCCATTTTCCCATGCACCCATACACCACCACACACTTTTATTCTACATATACTTATGTACCAACACACAAACACATATCTTGCATGGCAAGATTGAATGAACTTGAACCACACTACATTTCACTTACTAAATGGAGCTATATAAACAATTTAATAACATTACATTTACATGCATCCATCGCAACAAAATAACTTTTAATTTTAAATTTTTTTTATTATACTTCATTATTTTTGTACTCAAAATTTATGTGATAAATTTCATTATTTCAATGCTAGGTGAATGTGCCTATTAGGTATATAGATGAATTAATGGATACCTAAATTTATCCTAAATAGTATTACATTTAATAAGTTCTTACATGTAACAGGTTTGCATGATTATATATTTGCTTTTTTAAATAAAATAAATGATGATCGTAGGGTGAGGGGAACCTTGCATCCAAAATCCTTTTTGATGAAATCGATTTCGGCCATGTCAGTGCCTATCAAAACAAAGTCATCTACTACACTAGGACTCTAGGAGAGCAATAAAACCTGTTGACTGAGATGCTTAGAGAAGGGGTTGTGTGCTGTACGATTAATTTGATTTTGATTGAGGATATCCTACGTTGTTCCAATGTCTACTACTGCTTGAGGTCATAAAGAGACTTTTGAGGCTTGCTAATATAAAAAGATACTTGAGACGTGTTCATGTATACTTCATGAAAGATCATATAAAAAAAGTTGTATTAACATCTATAAACTATTTGTGTCAGCAAAGAAAACTTGGTATTCACACCAGGAAAAGGATTCATTAGCATCAGTTGTTATGACCTTATACCAAGCATATTGATCATTGATGCCTCTAAGAAATAAAAGAGAGACAGCTCCGTCCTTTCCTATGGTTCTTAATTATTTACCGGAGGGACCCTGTAATTATGGCTTTCACTCCTCTTCTTGCGTTTATCTTCAATGTGTTGGGGGCTAGCCTAAATTTTATTGGTCTTCCAGTGAAATGACCCACCTGGTAGACAAAGGCTAACCACATTCCAACCCACCATATTACAATTTAGATTTAGTGGGACTATCTCAACTATCTAAAAGCTTATTGAGAGGCGGAGAGATATTTCACGTTGGTAAACTTTTTATATATGGGTATTTATAAGTGGATAGTCCAATAGCATGAAATTAGATAAACTCTAATACCATATTAGAATTATGATCGATCGAATTTAACTCAATTTTAAAAAATAACTCAAAAAATGAGAAATATCTGATAAATTATTTAGAAATCTTATCTTTAAGAGATATATAAGACTTGTAATAAATAATAATATAAAAAAAATTTCTTTAAAAAATGACTACTTCTACAAAAATGTAATTATTAAAAGATAATATTACAAATTATTAAATAATTTAGTTAAAAATATCAAATAATCTAACCGTTTGTCTTCGTATCATCTTTATATAACGAGATATTCATGAAAATAGCCATCTTAGAAAAGAAAGGTTTAATTAAGAAGGAGACCCCTAGAAAATCATTTTTTTACGAACCAATGGATCATGACATTTTCTCCCAATATGTTGATCTTAAAAAATCATTCATGAGATGCTCAAACAATAATCTACATATAAATAATATTTTCGTAGAGATAATACATGATAGAGCTCATTAATAGTATTTTAATTCATGTAGCCAACCATATCTAGTCTCACAAGACTTTTATCTTTGTTGTATTCAATGTCACCTTGCCCCATCAATTGCATAAAGCTCTACTCTTGTAACTCGACTACCTAAACTTTAACCTTCATTGTATCTATGTCTAAGATCATTCCACAAATCATAAGCAATATTATATTTCATATTAGACTTTGCGAAGTTTCAACACTGAGAGAGATTGATTGATCCGAGCCACCAAATATCTTGCTATATCGATCCCAAATGTCAAACAAACTATCACTATTATCAGATTCCCCTAAGCTACCATCAGCGAAACGTAGCTTATTCTTGTACTTTTCTTTTCTTGTATTTAAATTATATATCTTCGGTCACTATTATATATCTGTTCTATCAAAGCAGTGCCTTGATTAAAAAGTCATCTTACCATTTTCTTTTTTTTCCAGAAAAAAGTTAGCAAAACGGAGTTCGATCACGATAATCATTCTGAAAAGAAATTATAATATAGTAAATATTTATACAACAATGTTACGTAACTAATAAAATGGTGACCAATAGCGACCAACAAAAGTTTCAGAAGAAAAAAACGGTTAGAGGAAAAAGGAGAGAGAAACTTAGTGTTGTTCAAATAATTATTGATTACTAAGATTTTTTTCATATTTAAATTGATTTTTTTATATTATCAATTAATGTTATTAACTTTTTGTTGATTAGTTAATACTATTGAATTTTAAATTAGATGTTCTAGATTTTAATAAATTTTATTACTTAGGAAGTATCTAAAAATTACTTACAGACGGATTGATCTTTCTGTAGTTTATAATAAAAAATGTTAATATGCATATCGAATAAATAAATTTCTAATATTATATAACAATTAGATCTCAAAAAAATATCATTAATAATAAATTAATCTCTTCTACTAATAGATCATTTCATATTTAAAAAATTTAAAGTAATAACAATTTATTACAAAGTAAAATATTCCATCTAAAATTTGTAACCAATTTGATCATGGGTACGTAACATTTTATGGATGCAACGTGTATTCATTTAAAAAGATTATATTATTTGCACATTAGTGTATAGTACATTTTAAAATATAATATATTTTAATATATAAATAGTATAACACTTTAATATTAGGTTCTTATTTTTTTAGTTACAAATCCTTACCTAAAATAAAATTCTAACTTATAATAGACTAGTCCTTAGTCTAACCGGAGTATACAATGAAAAATCCAATAACGTAATAATAATTTTATTTAAATATTAAAATTAACTATTAAAATAGTCATCAACTTATAATATATTTTAGAATATAAAATACATATTAAAAATAAATTAAATTATATATATATATTGTATTTTAATATATATTATATTATATGTTGGTGGCTAAGTTCGATGGTGATTTTAATATAAATCTGGATACTAAAAAAGAATACTTCTCATGTGGCTAAGTGGTATTTATATTTGTTGAAAAATAAGAATAATATAAAAGGTGTTACTGTCGATATAATATAATATACTTAAGAAAATTTTTAAATCATTGAAACGCTGGAATTTTGGTATATTGAAAACTTTTCCAATGCTTGTCTGTATTACTCTTTTGAATTGTCTTGTATACCTTTCATTTTTGGAAATAAGAGCAAATACAAAGAAAAAAAAGATTACATATAGAGTGCAGTTTCTAAAATGAATTTGTCTTTACACGTTTGTTACAGTGTTTTGTCAATTCTCTGAAGTTTTCTCAGGTTTGTGTATGCGCGAATAAATATATGTCAGATGAAGAAAGCCACGAAGATGCACACATAGCAAAACGTACGTACGCACTGCAAAATACGTCTCTGTAAATTTAAAATTATTAGCTGCTTCTCTAATAAGCACCCAATAATCCCAATCTGGTATCACAAAATAGTGAAAATATATGCTATCTTGATTTGAAACAAACATAGTTTATCTTAATTTGGCAAATGAAAGCTAATCAAACTTAATTAAGAATAAACCACAGTTTGTTACCCACAGAAAATCATCACTTATATATATAAGGATAATTTAATAATAATTAATACTTCTAAAATGAGATAGTGATTAAAAAAGTTTAAATTATAAAAAAGGAAATATAGGAAATCATGTAAAAACATATGTACTGCTACTACTACTGCATGTGGACACTGCAACTCCCCCAAAGAATAATAATCCTAATGTGAAATACATGAAAATACATTAAGAGTTTAATATAATTAAACTATTTTTCACTCTCATCTAAGTATTTAATACTGTATCAGCAAAAAATAACTATCTGTTACATACGAAACAGATGAGATTATATCCATCAAAATTAAATTCGAGATATCAGTTAATTAATTAATTAATTGCCACACAGAAATTAAACATTCAGTAAGTAATAATTAAGATGAGGTGATTATGGATAATAATTAGGAGAGAAAGGAAGTTCGGAAGTTCGTTCGTACCAGGGATCGCTGGAAAACTCGAAGAGCTTGCCTTTGGTGGAGAAGACGATGAGTGCGACTTCGGCATCGCATAGCACTGAGATTTCGTTTGCCTTCTTCAACAAACCAGATCTTCTCTTCGAGAACGTCACTTGCCTATTAATCTTGTTTTCGATCCTCTTCAACTGCACTCTTCCCCTTCCCATCGATTCCGGTTCCAATTCCAATTCCAAATTCCACTACTTCCCTAGCTCTCTCGATCCACGATCTAACGAACAACGCAGAACAACGTACCTACGTACGTATATATACACACGCACATACGCATGCACTACCTAGCTTCCTTTTTCCTTAATTGTATATATATGTATATGCTTTCAAGAATTGAAGAAGAGAAGACGAAGAAGCAGCGCAGAGAGAGAGAGAGAGAGAGAGAGAGAGAGAGAGAGAGAGAGAGTTTACCAGAAAGAAAGAAAGAAGTGAATTGAAATGAATTGTCTCGTGTTGGTGTTTTTATTAATTAAAAAGGTTTAGAGAAATTATATGATTGGTGAATATTTGTAATAAAAATAGAGAAATGGGGAAAATAAAAGAAACCGGTGATGGTGACTGGAGAGGTGGTTTTCAAATACCAGAGTGGATTCGTCAAATTCGTTGTCGATTTATCATTGGCTACTCGGAGTGTCGTTATCAATTGTTTCACTATTTAAGTTAGTAGTACAGAAACCTTTTTCATTACTTGATTAATTAATTAGAGGTGGTTAGAGAAGATTAAATTAAATAATAAGATAAAATCTTCATTGGCTTCCTATCAAGTATTCAAAGAGAAAGTCTTAGAGTCAATATTAGGGAGTTCATAGGGAGTAAATATTAATTTTTTTTCTTTTTTTTTTTTTTTTACCATTTATTATTTCCCTAATTACATTCATGAACTTCTTTAAACTCCCTAATATTGACTCTCTAACATTACTCATATAAAAATATCTACGAAGTCAATAATGTTGATGATCATAATAATCAATATTTTTTTTCTTTTTTATTCTTTGTTTTTTAATCTTGTCGACTCCCTAATATCGATTAGCTTAGAAGTGTTGTTAATGGCTGTTAATCACAACAGCACTATAAGAAAAATCAATAATATTATATGTGCATATTTTTTTCTTCTCAATTAGATTAAATTAAATTAATTTAACTTTAAATAATTCTTTTATCATTAAAACATATAAAACACAATTTTATTTATATATTCCAATTTAATTAAATTTAATTTTAAAAAAATTAAGTCTATATAATTATATGGAATTTTTTTGATATTAATGTAGATGATATAGATGTGAATTTTATTAAAAATATATAAATGTCTATTTTATTTTAATTTTTGAAGAATATAAAAGATAATATTTATATTGTAAGGAATTTTTTTTATTTTTATATTAAGTTACATATATTATCGCTCGTATAGTTTTTCTAATTATATATAGCGTTATTATATTTTAATAGTATCTTTCACGTGTGTAACGTCTATTAGCCTAAACTTGACTTGCAATTTTCTACAAAAAATATATTGAAGAAGAGAAAATAACCTAAAAAAATTAAATATCTAATTTAAGTCGTTGATGATATTGGTTGGTTACTTAATATTATTGATTTCATAAATATTGAATCTAACCTAGTGTATGTAAAACTTATTTAGATTTTATCTAAAACTTTTTAAAAAGCCTAACAATTTTAAGTAGTTGAAGAAAACAATAAATAAATAAATAATAAGCAATACCAATATATACATGCATATATTCTCGTTATCACACGTTTTAAGATTCTATATGCATATTCTTCGTAGAGCTTTTATAGTTTTATTGTGGAACTTATTGAATAGTAGACTACTATATATGCACGCGACTCAGCTTTATGTTAACAAATAAACGGTGAAACACACAAAACGAAACTATGAATAATTTGTATACTTTGGTTAGTTTGGTGCTAGTACAACTTCGTCACCCTCTTCATCTATTTTGGTCAAATTTCAAAACTTATACATATAACAAGAAAAACTCATTCAATCACAGAATCTTCCTATTTTACTTTATAAAGAAGAATATAAACTATATAAGGGATTAATTATTTCAAATATTTGAGCTGTTGATCTCAATTCTAAAATTATTCTTATATACATATTAGAATTAACAATAACTATCATATCTAAATTATCATATACTATGAAATATCAGTTGATGTATGTTATTAAAATATTATTTAATATTTATAAAATATTTAAATATTTTAACTTAAATTATACATTAATTCACTAATTTAGGAGTAATTTTTATCGTTTATGGACTGAGATAATTTGATCAATTAAAGTTTTATCTAATGCACAATATAAAATATATCAGAGAATATTTTATTACATTAAATTTTTTTAAACGCCAGGACTAAATTATAAATTTTTTTATGAGTATAAAAATTTAATTATAAATTTTTAAACTATAGGAATCTAATTACAATTCTATTAAAATTATAGAATCTATTGTATAATTTAACCAATATTTTATTCATTACTTAATAAATATATACTCTACCTGAAACATAATGGTTATTATTTTGTAACCAAAAAAATAATGGTTATTATTTTCGAGCAGTTAATTAATGATTAGCTTTAATTTCCGCATTAAACTTATGCATAAATAAAAAACCTACTCTGCCAGATATATATAATTAAAATTAAAAAATAAAAGTTGAAAATATCACTAAGACAACAATAATGTTTTTATACATGGTAGTGATAGTATATTATTATTTACCTAGAAGGACTACATGATATGATTCATTTCTCAATTAATTTATACACAAGAATTGGCAACACTAAAAAATATGCAGGTGGCTGAGCCTTTTGCTGTAAATATACAAAAATGTTGTCATGTACATCTCAGGCAAAAGTTCATATGGCAGAACTCAATAAGTTAGAAGCATTCAACAACTTTTATCAAAATGTCAAAACATTGTTTACCAAGTTGTTGCTGTATTTTATAGACACGGGGTTTTCATCAGCTATATCTATGATGGATGCTGCTTAGCTAGCACAATAGCCTATCACAAAATTTTCAAAATAATGCATATATTAAAAAATAAAAATATTCGGAAGATAATAAAAATAGCCTAAAATAATCAAATTTTTTTTGTTCGTTAATTATTGATGAAATATATGAGTAATTTTAGATGTTATAAATATATAATTATAATTGTTATATATACAAAATGAATAAATATCCATCTCGATCCCTGGACTTTATAATTTTAGATAAGACGTTCTCTAATAATATTAAAATATCAAATCGGCCCTCATCCTTTTCAAGAAGTATATAGATTAATTAACTCCTGCTACCGGTTATTAGTGGATAATTTTGATATGAACTCTCTTAATGTCAGGGATAAATGATTTCATAACGCTTCATATGAAATTTGATATTTTAAAATTATTAGAGAGCGCCTAGTCTAAAATTAAAAAGTTCGAAGATTGGGATGGATATTATTTTCTATGAAATTATATATGTTAAAATTAAATAAAACAAATTTACATTATCTTCTCTGTGGTGTTACTCCAAAAATAAAATAAAAATAAAAAATGTGAACGAAATTAAAGGGTGGTGCATTCATCATTGATAATGTAGTGATGCTATTGCTAGCTAGGTAGTTGCTAGTGCATGCACAAAAGAAAAGAAAAACCCAGAGAGAAAAGAGGTTAGGTCTTGCTGTCTTATGTCCAATTAATTATTAGCTTTGATTGGCTGAATTAGGTAATAAAAGTGAAATTAAATTCAAAAAGGAAAGGACTGTAACATGTGGTGGTGTTATGCATTATTAGTAAAAGCTGGAAAAGGAGAAACTATAATATATAATCAATTACAAATTAATTAATTAAACAAGTTAATTTTTGTCTGATGATTTGACAAATCAAACACTTCATTATTAATTTGCAGGAATATAAATAACAGATGTAATAATTTTACCCTTAACATTTAACAATAATAAATAATAGTACTAGATAATCCCACGAAGAAGCAATATATATGTGCACTTTCAACTTTTTATTACTTTAACAATGTGCAAAATGATACTTAATTAGTTTACACACATTACTATAATGTGCTAATAGATGTTTATTTCTGACGGGAAAAGTCTACAAATATTTTTTTTTAAATTTAATATATATGCACCTGACACCAACTTCATCATTATTTATTTATTTATTTTCTTTTGGGTGGTAGATGGATTTTTTCATTAGAATAATTAAATAGATATTTGTTATCAAATGTAATAACTCTTCAAGAAGGTGAACTTTTCTTTCAAGTATTAATCTCAACTCAACTATTTTAGTTACGGAAAATCCTGAGAGCCAATGCACTATCATAATAAATGAATTATGAATGATAATTTATATATTTATAATTAATTATTTTTATTTTATTTAAATAATAATATTTTTAATTTCATATAATAATTTTTTTAATTTTAAATAATAATTTAATTATTAATTTTCTAAAAACTCTCTAATATGAATTTCATAATATTATTGTTTTTACAAATAATATATAACACCATCGCATGCTGATAAATATATAAAATATATAAAATATATTTATAATTTAACTTATTTTTAATATATATTTTATATCTTAATATGTATACACACTGATTTTAATATATAAATAATATAAATCACAGAGATTAAGTCATGGGCACGCACTTAATAGTTAATACTAAACTACCACAAATCCACAACATACACTAGTGTTCAACTTTAACTCCAAGTACAAATCTTTTACTAACAAATAAAAATGCTATTTAATTTAGGTTGTTTCATTTGATCAATCATTCAGAATCTAAGACCAGTCAAATTTTTGTAGCACAAGTAAGTAATTAGTTAATGTGTGAAATGATTATTACTGTTCTCATAGCTAATAAATATTCAATAAAATATTCTGAAAGATAATTTTGAGGTCCTTTTCTAATCTTCATAACGGTTGGAAGTTGTTCTTGCTTTGGTATGTCAATTTTATATTCATCAACCCCCACCCTTATCCTCTATTATTATTATATAGAACTGATTCTTTTTAACCGTAGCCAGAACTTGAGGCACAACTATCAGGGAATTTTTATTTTATTTTATGTATTTTTAATGAGATTTATTATTTTTGGTCAAATATTTTTTAACGGCATATTGAGATTTCATAAATATTTAAGTTCAATTTTGATATTGTGAATATAAATATATATGTATATATATAATTATTTAATTAAATTTATATATTTAAATAATAACTTTTTAAATACTGATTGTAAAATTGTTTTACATTGTCAATATATAGGAACTTGTTAGCATCGTTCATTAGACACCCCAATATATGGGGGGTTTCAAAATTTGTCTGAATTAATTGAGAATTACAAGTGCATTTGATTTGATTTTTTATTTTTAAAATATTTTTTATGATTTTGTAAATAAAATATTAATAAAATTTTATTTCTTGTTTTCACTACTTTTCATAAAATTTTAAAAATATTAAAAATTAAAATACAAAATAAAAAAATAATAAAATGTAATGGCAAAATGCTTTTAAAAGTCTCTGATGTTTCAATTTTACATGGTCAATAAATAGAGGTACAATAAATAAATAAATAGAGGCACATTAAATTCAAAAGAATCATCATCACCACTAGCACATGTTCGTGTTTCCATGTAAGGTTCATTCTTTTCTTTCTGGATGCTGAATCATCCAAATTATGAAAAACATCTTGCCACATTTTGTAGTGTTGGGTGGGGATCCCCTTGCAATTAAGGAAAAATATTTGAAAATTAATAACTTTTTTTATTAACAATCAACCAATAATATTAAGTATATATTTATTTTATTTAACTAAATTTAATTAAATTATTTATTTTTATATAAATAAAATATCATTTTGATATTAAATAATACATAAATTTTCGAGAACCATACCAAGGAAATCTATCATTGAATTCGCTAGCCATTATCTCTACGTCTTAAATGAATGCCCCTTTTGTTTAATCGAGGAGTGTCACTTTCTAAGTTCTAATTGAGTGACAAATTTAAAGAAACATTAGAATATTGCCCTTTTATTTCCTTCTTGTATGATTAAATCATCACTAATTTTCTCTTCATTGAAAAATCCTTTCAATCATGTTTTGCTTTTATCATATTCTTTTCTCAAATCAATAATAGTTTAATAACATGTATCAATAAGATTAAGGATGGATAATATATCTTAGTCGTATGTTAATTTTTTTACTATAGTATTTAAAAGAATAATTTAAAAAGAATCCACTAAGATATATTTATAAAGAATTTACGCAAGATTTTCCATAAATATGATCTAAATTATAGCATTTATGAAACAACATGTCATGAAAAAATGCTGTTTTGATCCAATTTAGATTGACCCAATTTAAATTTTCAGTAATCCTATTTAAACAAGTAAACTTAACAATCAAGTCCCTAATCAAATGAATTTATTACAACAATCTTACTCTTATCATTAAGGAGCATATTTCTACACGCGGCTCAACGTCTTTATCATTTTCATGCTTTGACCAACACCTTCTTCTTTTTCTTCTTCCTCCACCTCCGTCGTTGTCATCTTCTTGTTTCATATTTTATTCCTTTTCTTCTTCCATATCTGCATCTTCTTCTTCGCCTGCTATGTTGTCTTCTTCTTTTTCTTTTTTTATTTTCTGTTTTACACTACTGTCGTTCTTCTTCTTCTTTTTATTTTCTGTTTTACATTGCTGTCGTTCTTCTTCTTCTTCTTCTTCTTCTTCCACCTCTGTCGTCGTCGTCGTCATCTTCTTGTTTCATATCTTCTTCTTCTTCTTCTTTTTCCATATCTGCATCTTCTTCTTCTTCGTCTGATATGTCGTCTTCTTCTTCTTCCTTTTTTTATTTTCTATTTTACATTGTTGTCATTCTTCTTCTTTTTATTTTTTGTTTTACATTGCTTATGTTGTTGTTGTACCGAAATATAAAGCAGTAATACACAGAAATAGAAAAGCAACATTACACAGAAATAAAAGGCAATAATACACCGAAATTAAATATTCATTCTTCCATGTCTACATTTACATCTTCTTTTTCTTCTTCTTCTTCTTCTTCATTGTTGTTGTTGCTGCTGATGTTGTTGTTGTACTGCAATATAAAACAATAATGCACAAAAATATAAGACAACATTGCACAAAAATAAAAAGTAATAATGCATAGAAATAAAAATTTTATTTTTCTTTTTCCTTCATTCCTACTTCCATGTCTACATCTGCATCTTCATCTTCCTTCCTTCCTCCTCCTCCTCCTCCTTTATGTAAAACTCTAAAACTGCACAAACGTAGAAAGCAATAATGCAAATAAATAAAAAGCAATAATGCACAGAAATAAAAAACAATATTATACAAAAATAAAACACAAAACACAGAGATAGAATCTAACAACATAAAACGAAGAAGAAAACGAAGACAAAAGTTGCAGAACGAAATCTCACAATAGAATAAGAAAACGAAAACGAAGATGGGAACTGACAACGTTGCAGAACACAAAAATGCACTTATCTGACGAATCACAACGCATAAGAAGAATGCAGAAGAAAAACGTTGTAAAATCACGCAGAAGATGAAATCAACAATCACCAATCACGAATCATGAAATCAAGGATGAAAATGAAGAGAATAAAGAAATTGAAGAACCAAGCTAAGAAGAAGAAAAATGGATAGAAATAGATTTGTGAATTTGACGCGTCTAAAAACAAGAAAGACGTTATAATATGAGGGAGGAAGGCGCGTGTATAAATTTGCTTGGCTAACCACTTGGTTCAAGAAAATCACTTGGTCAACTAGATTTGTTGTTAAATTTTAGCCCATAACGAATTGAGTTAATTTAATAATTAGTTCATTAGTCTGTTTAAGTAAATATTAAAAGTTTGAATTTTATCTTATGCATACAGTAATTTATTGACTAATAGTAAACTCTTAAATAGAATTTCAATATGCGACAAATTAATCATTAACATATCAAACTCAGGAGAGATATCATGAGAATCGAAAGACAAAAAATACCTTGTTAAAAAAATGTAAAGGGAAATAAAACTGTTCCGTAAAGCTTAAGTTAGTGGTAGTTGTAAGCTGTAAGTTGTAACTGCCTTTGCTATTTTGTTAGTGATGGTTAAAGCTAACTCACCCGTTTAGTTGTATATATATAGAGAACTCTGTTGATCTACTCTAATAATGAGATTCATAAAATTCAAATGTACACGTTCATCCAATTATATTAATATTTTTATATAATTTTAAATTAATAAATTTAAAAATTAATTACTTTTATTATTGGATAATACATAATTGATTTGATCATCCAATATATTCATGTATTTATATTACTCTTGAAGTATTAAATTTAAAAATAATAAATTTTGTTATGTAACAATATATAATTAATTGTCAATATAAAATTTTTTTATACTGATAATATATAAAATTAAATAACAAAAATGAAATTTGTATCACAAAATTCATTCATTAAATCAGCCACTAATTATATATATATATATATATTTTGTTTAAATCTTTTTAATATGTTTGAAATTTTAATATACACATAATATACCCGAAATTAAATTAATTATTCAATGCCTTTGTGTGTGTATAAACTTTTAATTCAGCATAGGCATAGCATTTGTATCTCGAAATGGCATTTAAGGTGAGATGGATAGGTGATAAAAAAAAAAAAAAACAAAATGGAGATTAGGATAAAAATAAAACATAAAAATTAGTGCCCAAAAAATTTTAAAGTGTACATTTTAATTCTAACAAAATTAATTACTAAATTAGTCTTTATTGTTAATAAATGTCAAATATTTTGATTTTTAATAAAATTAATGATCAGCTTAGTCCCAAATATTAGTGGACGTCACACATTTTAATTATTCCTTCATCTTTTACATCAATTTTTAACGGTCCGATTCAACATGACACGTAAAGCTATTTAGTCCTTCTAAAGTTTTGTCTGGTGTCACTTAATGTGTGGTTAGACAGTTTCATGTGCCACATCGAATCGAATCGGTAATGGCTGACGAAAAAGATGAAAAAAAGATTAAAGTGTCTGTCGTATTAATGTTGGAAACTAATCTAATAATTAATTTTATTAGGGATTAAAATGTCTAATATCTATTAACATTGAGGACTAATCTAATAATTAATTTTATTAGAATTAAAATGTCTATTTCAAAATTCCTTGGACTAATTTTAATTTGGGTATATATTTAAAAAAAAAAGGTTATTCGATATAAACAGAATATTCTTTTTGGATTTACATATTTGAGTGTGTCTGTCGCTGTGTTTACCAAAAGGCTTTCATTGCTAATTAAGCCCTCGAGATCTGAGGCCGAAGCCATAATGTTGGCATGTTGCTTTTTACTTTTGACTTTAAAGTTTAAAAAGTTGTGTCAAAAAAAAAATGTTTACGAAGTTTTCATAGTTTCTGTGTCCAAAAAAAACAAAAACGGAAATAGTGAAATACTATATTCTTGTTAATTAAATAAATATAATATTACATTTTAATTTATTATATTTGATATCAATAATTTAAATTAAATTCATAATTGTGAATTTAAGATTTAAAGTTCACACTTTAGAATTTAGAAAAAAACTTTTGAACTTGTTTCTTTTTTTTTGGGAACGTATTAACATTATCTGAGTTGTTACCCACTTTTTTATGAAAAATGGTAAAATAAAATAGATCTTAAACATAGGAGATGCTAATCACAAAAAAAAAAGTATTTACTTTTAAATAAAATATTTTTTTGTTAATTATAGGAAAAATTATGTTAATAATACAAGTTGGATAAAAAATAAATTGAATTTATTAAAAAAAGTTATTAAATTTAGATTGTATATATTTAATTTTATTTTTCAATATGATCTAATTTAATTTAAACAAATTTGATTCATATTGTATCCATGGATTTAAACTTATTTATATGTTATCATAATAGTTTGAATCAAATTGAATTATTATTTTTTTGACTAAATTGAATTTAAAAATGATATTTTAAAGATATTTTTAACATGAATCCTACTATATAATATCTAATACAAAATGAGTAAATCCCAACATATGAAAATATGTCGTCATGGATTTTTTTTTTTTCGATTTCTCACAATATCTCTTATCTTAATAGATTAAAGATTAATTTATTATGAATTTAAATTTTATTTAAAAATTTAATGTTGACGATGAATTACTGCATGTATTAGAAAAGCTAACGACCTGTTGACTATTCCAACCCTGGCATGTCATGGAATTATTTAGCACAATTATGGGGATGAAGGGACTGGATGATGAAGTGTCAAATGCTTGAGAAAAATCAATGGTAAGCAAGCCCAGGTGAGGGAACATTATCATAAATCACAAGCTTAGTACCATCCACAAAATTTCAATTCTTGGGCTTTATAATTGAATTTATCTTCATGAAATCATATCATCACCACCTTTTTATCTTCGTGAAGATTCCTAGGCCTTCAATTTTGTAACATGGGTGGTAGCCTTGTCGCAGGTACAAGACAAGCTTAAAGAAGCCCAATACAATATACCACAGACACGTGACAAGTGTGAATTCCTTAAACTCTCTTTTTATCTTACTCTTAGCTTGTCCCACCCAAAAAAAAAAAAGTAATTTAAACTTTTTTTTTTCAATTGATTACTTTACTTAACACATCAACTAAACTCAATTTTAATTATCACAACTTTTTTTTGGGAGAAACATATTAATAACAAAAATATTATGCATATACAAAAAAAAATTATTAAATCAGTTACTATTTATTTATACATATTTATATAATATAATTCACATATTTTTCTAATTAAATAATAAAAACTACTATAATAAAATAGTAGAATAATCATTTGTTTAAAGTAATATAATAAAAAATTTTAAGATACCATGTCACGCGAACTATCGTGAGCTAGCTAACTGTTTTTCTGTTATTTGAGTGTGTACACAAACTAATTGTAACTAACTGAATTTGTGGGTTAGTTAGAAGTAGAATAAGCTAACCATATTTATCTTGTCAAGTAGCTGTAGTTAGTATATATTAGAAAATTTTTTAAGTATATCGACATACCGGTAAATCTATAATCGTTAATTTTAATTAAAAGATATAAAATATATATATATATATATAAATTAAAATAAATGATTATAAATTATAAATATACCGATATATCGATATATTTGAAAACTTTTCATATAATACATGGTTCATCTTCTTGCAACTTCTTTTTTAATAAGTTAAAGCAAGCTTGTAGAAATTACTCTCTTCCATTTCACTCTGGAGTCACTCCCCTATTCTAATTTAGCTCCAACACCACTTTTTATATTTTCACATGGTTCGGGGGAGTGTGGAAAGCTGAGAAAACAGAGATATGGAAACAAATGCAAGAACGGTGCATCTTAAACTTTAAAAACCTTATAACATTAAAAAAAGCTTACAAGTGTTAATTTCAAATAATACAATTATACAACGTTCTAGGGTTCTCATATTTTTCTTAGGATATATATATGCTACTCACAATTTTTATTTATTTAAAACATTTTTTTGTAAATAATATATATATATATATATATATATATATATATATATATATATATATATATATATATATATTT